>PVKA01010992.1:17239-62610 GCA_004027165.1 Ctenomys sociabilis | reverse complement strand
CTCCAATCAGGTTTATCCCCGTATCCCTTAACCGCCATTTTGCTTCTGTAACTACGCTTGCTTGCCCCTCCCGTTCTGAGGTTTTTAGCTATAAAACCACTTGCCACCCGCCCATCGGGGGGCTTTTTCCTTCTGCGTAAGGAGAAACCACCCGGTGGGTACCACCTAAAATAAAGCGCTTCTTTTCTTTTTGGACTTGTCCCTGTTGTCTTGATTTTTGGAGTACAACAATGACAAAGGTAAGTCAATCATGTCAGTTATAACCATTGGTGCAAATGATCTCAATTCACCAACCAAAAGAAGAAAAAAAAAAAAAAAAAACAGACTGGCAGAATAGATCAAGAAGCAAGATCCAACAATATGCTGTACCCAAAAAACACATTTAACTAAAAAAAAAATTCATAGACTTAAAGTCAAACAATGAAAGGTAATATTCCATTTGACAGGAAACTGGAAAAAAGCAAGAGTACCTATTCAATTTTTGCAGACAGTGTGAACTTCAAGCCAACACTGATCAAAGGAGGCGAAGAAGATCATTACATTCTTACTTACTACATACTCATTAAGTGAAGAGTAGAAGAGGAAGAGATAACAATCACAAACACATATGTACCAAATATCAGTACAACCAACCATAAAACATAAATAATAATGGACGTGGAAAGTCAGATAAGCACTACCACAATAGTAATGGGGGGCTTTATCACTTCACTGTCATAAATAGACAGATCACCAAGCCAAAAAAGTCAACAAAGAGAATTCAGAGCTAAACCAAACCAGTGAATAAATGGGCTTAGAATATGTTTACAGAATGTTCCACCCCACAACATCAGAATGTACATTCTTGTCAGCTGCATCTTGGACATTTTCCAATATAGACCACATAGACCATGCTTTAGTAAATGCAAAAAGAATTGAAAGTATCCCATGCATATCACTAGATCACAATGCAATGAAATGGGAAATCAATGGTAACTGAAAACAAAAGAACTTCAAACACATGGAAATTAAATAACATCCTCCTGAACAAGCAATGTGTAACAGATGAAATTAAAGAAGAAATTAAATAGTAACTACAATTAGATGATAATGCTGATACAGTGTACCAAAACTGATGCGATGCAATGAAAGCAGTCCAAGGATGGAAATTTATAATGGTGAATTGTTTTAGGGGGGCTTTTTCTGTTTGTTTTTAAGTTTTTTTTTTCTTTTTGTATTTTAGGGAAGGGTCTACAGGGTATTCAGGGTCTCACTACTAGACTCACAGTTGGACTTGCAGTGATCCACTTGTTTGCAGCCTTCCAAGTACTAGGATTGCAGGTGCATGCCATTGCTGTCTAACCTTCCCCCCTGGGCAGGGCCAGCACAACAGGCCCAGGGATCAAACCCCCAGCCCCTTTGCCCTTTTGCACGTGCTTTAATCTGCTGAGCTATTTGGCTCTTTTATAATGGTGAATTGTCACATCAGGAAAACAGAATGAATTAAAATAAACAATCTAACATTGAATCTCAAACTTCTGGAACAAGAAATCAATCTTAAAGCTTATATGAGAAAGGAAATTATAAAGAGTAGAGCAGAAACTAATGCAATTCAGACTAAGTAAACAATACAAAGAATCAATGAATTGAAAAGATATTTTTTGAAAGATTAAACAAAATTAATTTTGGTTAACTATATCAAAAGAGAAGATCCAATTAATGCAATTAGGAAGGAAAAGAGTGAAATCACAATAGATTATGCAGAAACCCAAATTATCAATACCTACTTCAAAAAACTGCATTTTGATGAAATGGAAAACACAGGAAATGAACAGATCCATAGATATATATATATAAACTGCCAAAGCTAAATCAAGAAGATATTAAAATTCTAAATAAACCAGTTTCAGTCAATGAAATTGAAAACATAACTTAAAACTTACCAACAAAGAAAAGTCTAGATCTTAATAGATTCACTGCTGAACTCTACAAGAAATTTATAGAAGACCTAAGACCATAACTTATTAAACTCTTTAATGAAATTGAAAGCAAAGCAATACTCCCAAATTCATTTCTGGAAGCAAGTACTATCCTGATACTAAAAACTACAGAAAGATCAAACCAAGAAAAGTACAGACCAACCTCCCTAGTAAGCATAGATGCAAAAATTCTGAGACAGATACTGGCAAACAGAACTCAGGAAATCATCAAGAAGATTATACGCCATGCCCAAGTAAAATTCATCCCAGGATGCAGGGATGTTTCAACATACACAAATCAGTAAATGTAATACATCATATCAGGAAAGTCAAAGAAAATAATCGTATGATAATCTCAACAGATAGAGAAAAAGCATTAGAAAAAGCCCAACACCCATTCATAATAATAAAGGAAAAAACCTAAGAAAATTGGAATACATGGTTTTTATCTCAATCTGATAAAAATCTATGACAAACCAATAGGCAACACCCTACTAAATGGACAAAAACTGCAAGTTTTCACTCTGAAATCAAGAAAAGACAAGGATGTCCACTACTACCACTCTTATTCTATATAGTTCTGGAAACATTAACCAGAGAAATTAGGTAAGAGAAAGAAATAGAATAAATAAAGATAAAAAAGGAGGAAGTTAAGTTGCCATTATTTGCAGATGATGTGCTATTGTACATAAAAGGCCCCAAAACTCCAACAAAAGATTTCTAGATTTAATAACCGAATTTAGTACGATAGCTGAATATAGTCAGCTCTCAAAAAAATAACATTATAATATTTCTGTACACAAATATCTAACTCACTGAGAGAAATTAGAGAAACAACACAATTCACAATAGCATCCAATCAAATAGCTCAGTGGATTAAAGCACCTGCAAGCAGGGGCAGGGGCTAGGGGTTCGATCTCGGCCTACTGTGCTAGCCCTGCCCCCAGGGCACACTGAGCCAAAAAATGAGACTGGGTATGGTAGCACATGCCTGTAATCTCAGCTCTGCGGAGGTTGACAGGTGGATCACTACAAGTCTGATGTAGTAGTGAGACCCTGAACACCCTGTAGACCTCCCCCACCAAAAAAATAATAGCACCCAAAAAAACCACAAATACCTAGGAATCAATCTTGGGGTGAAAAAAAGACCTCTACATTACAAATTAAGCAGTACTCTAAGAAAGGAGATTGAAGAGGATATCAGAAAATTAAACATCTATTACTCTAGAGTAAGAACCAGCATAGTGAAAAGTGCCATACTCTCACAATTGTTATATAAATCAAATGCAATCCCAATCAAAATACTGGTCATATATATAGTTCACAGAACCAGAGAAAACATTACTGAAATTCATTTGAAACCAAAAGAAACCTAGAACAGCAAAAACACTTGAGGGTTCAAAGACAAGTAGGGGGCATCTCAATCCCACATTTGAAATTACACTACTGAGCACTGTGATTAAAAAATAATATTATACTGACAGAAGAACACATCTGCAGATCAATGGAACAGATCAGAAGATGCAGAAACAATTGCAAGCATGCTCAGCAATATTATACTTGACAAAGAGGCCAAATACCTTGCTGGAGCAAAGATATCCTCTTTAATAAGTGATATAAGAAAAACTGGCTTTCCATATGTCAAAGACTAAGACTAAATTCATGTTTTTTATTAAGCACTAAACTACAATCAAAAGAGATCAAAGGTATGAATATTAAAATAGAAACACTAACTAGAAGAGAGAATAGGGAGAACTCTTAAAGATATCAGCGTTGGCAAAGACTACAAACAAGACTCTGATCACATGGGAAATACTACGAAGAGTCAACAACTAGGATGTCATATCATTAAAACACTTTTGCACAACAAGAAAACATCATCAGCAAAATAAAAGTAGGAAAAAAATGTATCCAGTGAATTCTCAGACAAAGGACTAATATCTTGAATACATAAAGAACTAACAAAAATGAGACCCACACATTTAAAGACCTAATCTAAAGATGGGCTTCTGAGATGAATACATATTGCTCAGATGAAGAAGTAAAAATGGCAAATAAATATATGACACAGTGTTCAACATAAGTGGTCATTCAAGAGATGCAAATTAAAACAGTGCTAAGATTCCATCTCACTCCAGAAAAAATGGCTATTATCAAGAGTTAGTAATATAAAATGCTGGTGGGGCTGTAGGGAAAAAGGACCCCTTCTCCAGTTAGGAGTGTAGACTGATGCAACCACTGTAGAAATCAACAAAAAAATTCCTCAGAAAACTTAGGACCGGAGTTCTCCTTTTAACCAGCTATTCCTCTTCTTGGTATCTTCCTAAAAGAATTAAAAGCTTCAAACCACAGTGATATATATGCACCCACATTTATAACAGCATATTTGTAATAATTAGGCCTTGAGAACAATTCAAATGCCCGTCAACCAATGAATGGATAAAGAAGTTTTTTTTAATATAGTACAATATTACTGAGCCACAAATAAGTACAGATTTGAAACATTTCCCAGTAAATGAATGCATCTTGAAGACCATGTTTATATGTGAAATAGAGGGTATGTGTGTGTAAATTTCACATTGTCTCTCTGGTGTGAGAAACCTAAATAAGAACCAAAATACATGATAGATATTGAGAAACACACAAAAAACTGTTCAAAGGGAAGGAGATCTAGAAAGAGGTGTGTGGGTGGTGAGGTAGGGAAGTGAAAAATATGAGAAAAGAAAGATAAAAATAGAAACAAAACTTTGTAAATAAAAAGATAAAGAGGTGTTGAATGGAAGGGTAGGGAAGGGAATGAAAAAAGAAGTGGAATCAAGATACGTCATGTACTGGTACAAATTCCCTGTGATGAATGTGATCATTACATATATCTAGATGGCACCAGTGAACTTAGTTTAAAAAATCAATTCAAGTCATAAACAGTAATGCATGAAAGTATGATATATTTATAATCCTAAACTAAATAACAACTTGGAGTTCAGTTAGGGATGCCATATTCAGCGAACACTTGTATGAGGAAGTAGAAAGATAATTTTTGTAACTTGAACAATTAAATATTTTTGTTCATTCAATTCATGTTGATTGAGAAAACAAAGAATCAAAGAAATACAGATTTCAGGATAAATTTAATATACCTAGACTGCTATAGAGTCCAAGACTTTTCCATTCCTAATAATTGTTAAAGACACCAGAAGAGCAATAAAATAAATAGTAAAAGGCAAAAAGCAAAAGCTAAGTCTCTTATGAAGAAGCTTAAACAGGACTACAGAAACAAAGCTAAGCATGTCAGGTATGGTGTTGTACAAAAAATTCTGTGTCTTTACAACCTTTTGTATGCAGATGTTGGTCCAAGCATACAAAATTTCAGTTAGACAGGAGGAATAAATTCAGGAGTTCCATTGACAATGTGGTAACCATGGTTAAAACAATGTTGTGGCAATAGTTGATAACAATGTATGTATTCTTTTCTAAGGGTAGAATTTAAGTTCTCCTTCCCTACCTCCACACTAAGAAAATGGAAGACAGTGAAGGAAACTGAAAGGTATTTGAGGGAATACTTTGTCAATTAGTTCAATCTAGCCATTCCACAATGTATCCATACTTCAAAAACAAATGATGTCTATGGTAAAAATATACAAGATGTATTTGACAATTGAAAAATAAATTTAAAGAGACAAGCAGCAGAAGACATCTTCTGAACAGTGAACTGGGGAAGCACCACGCTGGAAGAAGGCCAGAGTAGGTTTCTGTCAACAGGGGCCGTGCAGACAGGTATAGAAGAAGACCTGGGGCAAGAAGCCATAAGAAGGAGATTTGAGATGCCCAAGCCAAGAGCACACAAGAGAGGTGACCACTTGGATCTTCCGGCCTGGCCTAGCTGCCAGCTGAGTGCCCCTGTGCAAGTGGCACAAGCCACACCTGCAAGCGGAACTGTCCAGCCCAGTCCAGCCAAACCCCAGTCATGAAATGGAGTAAATCATTTTGTTTTAAGCCACTACACTCTGGGCTACTTCATTTTCAAGATGTAAATACTGAAGACAGTCTGTCCTTGTCAAAGTGGTAAGGATTTTATTTAGTGCTAATTGACTCTCACAATGATGTGTGTTTGTTTGTTTGTTTGTTTGTTTGTTTTATGGAACTGGGGATTGAACTCAGGCCCTTGTGCTTGCCAGGGAAGTGCTTATTCTACTGAGCCATCTTCCCGGCCCCAACACAATGATTATTTGAAGAGACCTCTGTTTTCCTCTTTGAGAAGGGACTGGATGTTGAGGTTCATAGGATTTCTCAGAATCACACAGTAGACAGGCAGGGAAGATTATCATATTCAGCTGTGATTCTTCAGTTCTCGCAGTCTCTCTCTATTAAGCGTCCAATAATAAGAAATATAGGAAAATACCTAAGTATATTACTATACAACAATAGCCTGGAACAGTATTTTAGGCACTTAAGAAAATTTCAATACAATTGATGACTTGCGAAATTTGACAATTTTTAGTGCAAAAAGCAGGATACCTTATGTACATATATATGTATATAAGGAAATGTAACAGAACTGACAGTTAATATCCTTTAGCGGGGGGCATTTTAGAGCAGATTTTAAAATTTTCTTCCTTAAAATTCCACAATTTTAAAATTTACATGCATTACTTTTCAACCATAGAACATATAATAAAAAGGACTATTTTCAGTAGTGCAGAGGCTAAATATGATTAGAGGAATATTATCAACTATTCTAGAGAATCACACTCTGCTTAACAGAACTGAATTGATAACATAAGAAGATCACCAATTCTTGCCATTTATAAAAATGTAATCAGAAAGATTGAAACCACAAGCAATCCACGGACTGTGCCACTTCTCCCTATAACTGGGCCTATTTTGATGTTCAGCACAATAATTTGACTTAAACGAACCATTGTAATTTAGTTAGAAGCAGTAAAAGACTTCCTCTTAAAGATTTTGTTTATTTTTATACTTGTCTTAGTTACTTTTCTCTCACTGATGAGGCAAAATACCTGATATCCAAAGTTAAGGAAGGAAAGGTTTATTTAGCTCATAGTTTATGGCAGTTTCAGTCCATAAGCAGCTGGCTCCAAGGCAGAGTAGGACATGGTAGAGGGGTAACAGCCCAAGGCTGCAGAAGACAGCAAAAGCAGCAAGAGCAAAAAGGAAGGAAGAGTAAGCCTCTTTTCCTCCCTTATATTATAAGCAGGCTGCCCACCCCCACCCCACCCCCAGGACAAGTGTTGTACTTATACCATCTCCCGGCCCTCCTATTGCTCAGGATGAGGATGTTTACAAAGTAAGGACCTTGGCTCCCCGCTGAATGCTTAAACTTCCAAACTTCTGAAGTTGGCACACTACATCAACCTGTACAGCAGGCTACCTGCCGCCTGCAGGTGTAGGACTCACACCCATAATCCCAGCATTGAACTGTGAATCAATCACAAACTCTAGAAACCCACACTCAGGACTGCATGAGGCTTTGTGGGGACATCTAGACACAAACCATAACTATATATATATATATATTTTTTTTTTTAAAGTCTCTGAAATAATTTCAGTGGTAAAATTGTAGTATTAATGTGGTGAACACTTTATTCCCCCCAGGTATTTATAAAGAAAAAACTGAGGGGTAAAAAGTCCAATAGGAAGCAACAAGTCGCCTGACATCAGAAACAAAAGCCGGGTGATCAAGAGTGAGCAAAGATTATGATTCTTGTTGCCCTTCTCCACATAAGGGAGTCCATCCTGACTCAGCTATTTGGTTGGCTGTGAATCTCCCATGCAGATCCTGCTCCTCCGACCCATCTTTCTCCACCTGTCCTTTGCCCTTTGTTTCAGCAGAACAGATGCTTGAAGCTGGCCTCCATTGCCCGGCTGCCCCTGCATATCTGTCCCCTCTACATCTTTTCACTGTTGCCTTCTGCACTTGAAATTTTACTCTTGCTGGCCTCCCTAAGTTCCCACTGAATGCACACGGAAATCCAAATCACCGAAACTGTGTCCAATATCACATTTTTTGCAAGCCTTTCTTGACACATGTCAAGGCCCACATATATTTCAGGGCTGTTAGAGGGCCTCTAAGAAAGTTTCTCTTATTCCTCTTGCACCCGGCATTACATTTTTTTAGTTCTGCGTTCACCTTCCTCAAGCCTATCTCTTACAAACCTGTAAGTACTCAAAGACCAGAAACTATGCGCATTTACCCTTTTGTTGCCCAACCCCTAGCAAGGAGAACAGTAGTTGGTGCCCTAGGGAGAGAGAAAAATGGACAAGAGGGTAGCTTGAACCCTTTACTCTTGGTCTGTGTAGACAGTACTACAGAGAATGACATGGTCTCTTCCCCCAGTACGCTAATAACCCACTTGTCAATCATCTGGGAAAGGCCCTTTATGTATTTCCTTGTTCTCTATACCAAAAGCCTTGGAATGTTTAGCCACAGTTGAGGAATTTGTATCCATTGCTATGACATTTCTGTTTTATTTTAGAATCTACTTTGTTAACTCCAAAATGAGTTCATTTTAATACACAATTCCCTGCTGAATGTTGTTCTAATAACAAAGTTCATCAGACAGAGACATCCTTCAAAGGTACAAAGAGTTAACTGTGTAATTTTCTTAATAAGACTGGAAAGGCAGCGCGTCATTTTTTCTCTAACTCTGGCATGCTCTGTGACACCATGTAATTTGGGGGTATCTATACTTTGCTTCGAAAAGAAAAAACAATACCTAGTTTCTTTTTAAAACTATTTTTACCGCCAAGAAAAAAAATTCATTTGCTCTATCATAATTATGGCAATAAATCTTACAGTGAAGTCATTTAATGATAGCTACAAAGCTTCCTTTATCTAACTTTACAGAAACACATGCCTTAAATTTACTAAGCATGTTAGGAAAAGTAAAGAATGGGTACATTTTAGTTTTACAAATGCTTGTTTGAGAAATATGTTATGAAGAACTACTTTTCTGGCCCTAGTTTGCATGGCCTAGGATGGGGTTTTTGTCTTCTGAATACAGACATCTAACCTCATGTGATAGGAGGTAGTCAAAATACAAGCAGGGAAATAAGAACTTCCCTGTCAACTGCAAGGGGCTGAGTTCAATCCCTGGTTCCACCAAAAAAAAAAAAAAAAAAAAAAAGTAAAGCACCCTACAAAGTTGTATAAGTTTACCCTCAGGCTATGTGTAAAAGGTGTATAAGAACATACATGGATTCAAAACTCAAACACACTAAAAAACATTGTATATGATTGCCCTCAGGCTATGTGTATAAGGTGGAAATGAGGCATAAATGCATTTTATGTGTACACTTGGTCCTGTTTCCAAGATATCACATTATATATGTAGATATTCAAAATTGTAAAAAAAATTAAAATCCAAAACATGGTGTTATGAACTTTAAATAAGGAATACTCAGTCTGTAATGGGTTTAATTCATTTGAGAAGTAAATGACTTAAACTTCCAATTCTTGAAATGAAGTCATTGAATAAATTGGATTAACCCAGTTTTGTGTCAGATTTTTTTATGACATGAGGTTCCATGAATAAAATTTATTTTTTGATAGGAAATAGATGTTCAGAACATAAAATTCAAAAGATCTCTGGAGAATACAGTGCAAATATCTTTCCTACCTGGAGCTGTTTGCTCACTTTCACTGACACCACTGTTTTTACCAGCTATTTCTACATGAGGATTGAAACTTTTGGTTTGCCTGGACTGAGTGAACGACCCTTGTCTAAAATATACAAGATAGTTGTTGTATAGAGAAATATCCATAAGCTATACATTAACTATGGGAAACTTCCTTTATTGTAAAATATTTTATTATAATACTAGAGAAGAAAAATGGGTGTGGAGGCACATGCCTGTAATCCTAGCACTGAGGAGGCTGAGTCAGGAGGATAACTATGAGTCCAAGCTGTGTGGTGAGACAATATACCAAATAAATAAATAAATATTTTTTAAAAGACAAGAAAACAGAACAAGTGGCCTCTTTATAATACAGACTATAGAATCTGTAGCATTTCAGAGGTATTATATATGAAAAAATAAAGAAATTCCATTTCCTTAATGTCTGAGATCACTCTATAGCAATGCATATGTGTTAGTAACTGCATAATACTTCAACGGATGGATAAAACAGTCATGTACTGATGTTATTACAGATGACATTCTAATGAATATAATTGGAATATATGTCTTTCCATGCATAAAAATTAATTATGCAGCTTAAACTCATAGAGGAAGAACTTCTGTGTTAAAGATTATGTGGTTTTACATCTCAGCAGATACTGCCACCACCCCCAAGATACTGACGTATCTTCCTGGCACACAAATGTGCTTAAACCCTTATCTTCTCACCTCAGAGTACACCATGAAAACTGATCTTTGTCAGAATTGAAACTTATAATGTTCTAGGTATTATAAAATATGGCAGAATTCTTATGTTTTTCCAATGTAGCCACTTGAACAATTTTTAAATGTGAAAATAATTTTCTGTAAAAGGTCTAAACTAAACTGAATGACTCAGGTCATCTGAAATGGCTCACTACTCACCAAAAATGAAGTTTTCAAATTTTATAAAGAATTAATACATGGTGGGGTACAGAAAAAAAGTGTTTGGGGCTATCTCCTCTCCTTTTTCTGCACACAAACCCTTTCCATGCTATTTTGATTTTACTTATTGTTCTCCTATCTGTTCCCTTGTCCTAGGTATTTTTTAAATGGGATTTCCTTTTATTTATTTTATATTATTTTATTTTGCAGTACTGGGGATTGAACTCAGGACCTTGTGCTTTCCAGGCAAACACTTATCCTACTGAGCTTTCCCCAGCTCCCTTAGTTATTTTTTTAATGGCTGAGACAAAATAAGCCAACATCTAAAGTTAAAGGAGGGAGGGTGTATTGCAGCTTACAGAGAGGTTTCCGTTCATAATCAGCCGGCTCCAAGCAGATGGCAGAAGTGAACTGTGGAAGACAGACAGTCCTTGGCAGGGCAGGCCAAGCAGCAAAGAGCAAGCAGATTCTTTCTCTCCCTTTGTATTTCATCCAGGTGTAACCCTTTTGATTGGTGCCACCCACACCCAGGGCAGGACACATTAAATCCCAAGCATACTCTTAATCCCAACATCACACATTCTAGAAAAACCCCACCTCTGACTGACTGAGGCTTTGGGGGAACATCAAAACAAAAGCCATAACATCTCCATTTAATAGAAATATTATTTTAGTTTATTGCTAATGTGGTCATTCATTGCATAGCAAATGGATGAGACCTAAAGTTTTTTGTTTTTTTTTTAAATTTAAGGGCAAGTTTAACTAATAAGAGAAAATTCATGCTTTTCTTTTAATCAGTTTACTAAATTATGCTCTGTATTAATTCTTTCTTACAGTTTTTATTTATTTTCTTCTTTGCTTTTTTAAGGAAAGAAACCTATTTTCTGAATCTGAAGTGCTGACTTAAATGTTCACTTCTCTGAAGCAGAGCACAAATTAATGTAATCTTTTATTATATGCTAGTCACTGTCATTCTAGTTAAGTACAATGTAGCACAGATTTACGCATACCACACACACACACACACACACACACACACACAATGTTTTATGGTTTTAATCTGATTGATATAAATTGTTCATTTTTTCACTGCTATAAGGAAGACAATCAATTGTAGCAAATAAAATGCAAATATCCATCTCTTCTTTTTAATTAAAACAAAGCAAAGTTAAGTTATCTGGGCAATACATTTAAAATGATT
This sequence comes from Ctenomys sociabilis, assembly GCA_004027165.1. Lineage (NCBI taxonomy): Eukaryota > Metazoa > Chordata > Mammalia > Rodentia > Ctenomyidae > Ctenomys > Ctenomys sociabilis. The sequence goes on along the minus strand of PVKA01010992.1, from coordinate 50,889 downwards.
TATATATAACTATTCCAAAAAATAAAACACAGAGTAGGGTACCAAGAAAATCCCACTAAAATAGAATTATAAATAGATATTGAACTATGTGCCATAAACAAACTCTAAATTAAGGTCTGAATTAAGAACAGAAATTTAAAAAATTTTAAAAGACAACAAAAGTTTTAGGAAGTGTCCAACATAAGTACTGCTGCTGAAAACAGGCTACAAAGTCAGTAGTAACACCATTAATGAAATTAGTAAGGAAGTCAACTCATTCCACAGGGCCTGATGCATCAATGGCAAGTGGTCCTTAAGTCTTAGTTTTCCTTTTGGTCAATAATATCATGTGGTAGGTGGTAAATATATTCTGGTGAAGGATACTATGACAGCTTTATGAGATATATTTATGTGCAGTATAAAAGAAAGAAACAGGGAATTGCTAGGTGAGAAGTGAGAGCAAAAGGAATATTACAGTTATAAAACAAAGTTTACTATATTGACCTGAGAGGTCGGCCAAATAACAAGCAGGTGCAGGGGTTGGGGTTCAATCCCCGGCCTGCTGTGCCTGCCCCGCCCCAGGGGCATGCTGAGATGGCAATTGAGACTGGGCATGATGGCGCACATCTGTAATCCCAGCTCTTGGGAGGCTGTAAACAGGTGGATCATTATGAGTCTGATCTAGTAGTGAGACCCTGAACATCCTGTCGACCCTTCCCTAAAATATAAAATAAAGATAAATATATATATTGACCAGACACAGCACTACAAAGACATGCAAGACACTAAGCAGAGACATGTGGACGAAATTTCTGAAAGGGAAAGTTGAAAGGACTAAAGTGCCAAAAGGGAGGAAGGACAAATGACATGTTAATAATGTAGGTTGAGGCAGGGTAAATGTCAGAGTTCATAAATAGGAGGTGTTCTGGGAAGAGCTTTTTGTGTTTTGGTTTTGATTTTCTTAATAATGCCATAGTGCATCAAGAGAGGCTTATCTTCTGAGACTCTTCAGTAGGAGAATGACCTCTCAGTGGGGAGAGATTGTTCCAGAACAGCGATTTCTAAAGGTCAATCACAGTCTGGGCTCACAGGCATCACTACCAGGAACTTGTCAAAAATCTGCAATATTGGTCTTCCCCCAGACCTATGAGGTAGACAGTAGGCTGAGGCATAGGGACATGCTCAAACTTGGGGCCCACAGCTTTCTGGGAGCTTAGGAAAGTACCCACCATAGTCAGAACATCTCCAGGAGCTCTCTTGGCTCCCTGTATGCTATCTCTTGTGGCCCAGTGGTTTATCCCTGGCTGGCTTTCTTTCTTTTTTTGTGGAACCAGGGATTGAATTCAGGCCCTTGCGCTTGCCAGAAAAGCACTTATTCTACTGAGCCATCTCCCTAGACCATCCCTGGCTTTCTAATTAGGGCCAGTAGAGCCAAGCCAAGGATCCCCCACATTATATAACTTGCCTTTAGAAGAGCAGTTCATAAGTACTTTTGCTTCTCTATGTCTCTTCTTTATTGATTATTCAAATAGCAATGAATTGGTTTTCTTTCTCTGTATTTAAAAATAACACTATCTCTATTTTCTCTTGATTATATCAGTATGAAGCCAAGAACACAAAATGCATGTGGAAATCTCAAGAGTGGTCTTCTGGGTAGCAAAACATTGTAGGTGTGTCAGGACTAGTCACATGCCACAGATGCCTCTATGGCTTTGCTTATGAAGTTGTGTAATTACTACAATATTGATTCATAATTATTGGGCAGTTGCTGGAGCCAGGCATCATATTGAGATAACAGGTACTTAACCCTCCCTACAGGTCTAGATGGCTGTTATTGTATTCTCATGTACACATGGGGGGACAAGTAACTTACTCAAGCTTATTCACTTAAAACGTGACTGACTGGCAAAGATCCCAGGCTAGTTCAAATACTAGGTCTCATGTCATGAACTGTCAGTCTGTACCTACCCATCATCTCCATTAGATAGTTTCTGAGCACTGTTATCTTTCTCTTGAGAGTTTTTTCCAGCCATTCTGCTCTGTGGTTTCGTTCCCAGCCAACACAATCACCAAAGAAAGAGAACACAATCTAACCCCTTCTTTTTTTGAAAAAGTATCAGGAATTGAACTCTGGACCATTTATTTGCCAAGCAGGCACTGTGCTGCTGAGCTATATTCCCAGCCTAATCCTCTTCTTAACCAGAAAGAAAGGCATGGGGAGCAAGTAATATTCAGAATTTTATTGCTGTCTCACTTGGGAAACCAAATACTCAAATCTAATAAAATCAGAAAGGTAGCTTCCTTTAAAAAAGTCCTTTATCTTTCGTCATGCCTAAATTCCTTACCATGTTGCAAGACAGGTCTCAGAAATTTCTATGGACATTTTAAGACAAGACAGAAAGAAAAGTAGAAAACAGGACAGGACAATGTGTCCTGTCGCAGTGTCATCCTCAATGTCTTCATCCAGTTCAGGCCGCAGTGCTGGGAGGCACCCTAAAGAAACTCATGGATGAAAAACTGCAGAAGGAAAGCAAAGCTAAAGTGCTGTGCGTGGAGCACTGAGATTCCAAGCAGCACACCCCATGGGATTTCTCACTCTACACAAGCTGCACCATCTTGCACACACAGAGCAACTCCTCTGAGCCTGTGCTCTCATCTTTAAAATGGACATAATAATGGCTGCTCTAGTTCCTTCACAGGAGGATATGACCAGTTAAAATTAGAATGAGACATCAGTAAAATGCTACACAATGTGAAGCATTTATTTGTCATATTATTGCCCCACTACACTAAAATAATGCACTTTAAAATCTCCTTTTCTAAAAAAGCTACTCATGGCACTGCACACATATTAATTCTGACTGCTCTGGAAGTTGAAGAAGGGGAATGGCAAGTCTGAGACCAGCATGAGCAATTTAGGGAGCCCTGTGTCAAAATTTTAAAATAGGGCTGGGGATATAACTAGTGTTAGAGCATATGTGGCTTGATACCCAGGACCCCAGTCCAACTTATGTTGTTTCAAAGAGAAAGGATATAAGAAGATGGAAGCTCAGATAAAAAGATAAACAGTATAATGGGGAAAAAAGAGTAATTGCCTACTACCATATGTGCTCCTAAAAACAGGCCATGTCTTAACCAGTTTTGCAGCCTAACAGTCCGGCACCTGATCTCTTCTCATTAAATGATGGTTGAGTGAATGAAAGAATGAAATGTTGCTAGTTTCCCTAGGCAGAACCCTGGAGAAAAAGCCTTCCATAGTTTCTCACAGGTGGAAATAATAGAGTCAGAGTTCACTGATCTATTTTTATAGTAGTTTAAAACTGGTCCAGACTCTGCCTCAATCTTAATTTGTAGATCACCTACAGTCTTGTATTTCCAAGAACAATGTCAGTTTGTAATTGTTTATTCCTTGCTCATGACAATATAAGCACAGAAATTGAGAGTAAACATTTAAAATGCTTTTTTATAGCAATGTGACTCTGTAGTTCCCCCCCACCCCGCCCCCTCCGCCGAACCAGGGATTGAACTCAGGTCCTTGAGCTTGCCAGGGAAGCGCTTATTCTACTGAGCCATCTCCCCAGCCCCTGACCCTGTAGTTTTAGAACTATTGACTACTTTTAAAACCTGTGTTGTATTTTTGCTTTTTAAATTAATTGTGCTATTGCTTCATATATTGATAGATTGAGATGGTAGTAACTAGTCCTTCATCATAGATGGTTTGGGAAGCACGGGCCTGGTTTGTTGTCCTTGTGCAGTCATTAAAGTCCAAATTTAACAATAATGTCTATGTGGTAGCACACACCTGTAACCCCTGCTACTCAGGAAACTGATAAAGTCAAAATGGATTAAAGATCTAAACATTAAAACAGAAACACTCAATATCCTGGAAGAGAAAGTAGGAGGAACTCTTGAAGACATAGGAATAGGCAAACAGTTCAACAACAAACATATATTCACACAGGAAGCACTTGAAAGAATCAACAACTAGAATCATCTCTTCTTGAGGAGCCTCTGCATGTCAAAAGAAACTCCACCGAGTGAAAAGACAACCCACAAATTTTGAAAAAATCCTACTAATAAGCAATCAGACAAAGGTCTGCTGTCTAGAATATATAAAGAACTAAGATATAACAGGGCCCTCAAATTTAAAGACCCAGTTCATACATGGGCATCTGAGATGAATACACACTTCTCAGAGGACGAAATTAAAGAAGCGAATAAATATATGAAAAAATGCTCCACATCGCTAGCCATCTGTGAAATGCAAATAAAAACAATACTGAGATATCATCTCACTCCAGAAAGAATGGCTATCATAAGGAAATCAACCAACAACAAATGTTGGACAGGTTGTGGGGAAAGGAACACTTCTCCACTGCTGGTGGGAATGTAGACTGGTACAACCATTGTGGAGGTCAGTGTGGAGACTCCTCAAAAGAGTAGAACTAGAAATCCCATTCAAGCCAGCTATTCCCCCTACTGGGAATTTTCCCAGAGGAACTGAAAACATTGTATCATAGTGATATATGTGTACCTATGTTTATAGCAGCACAATGTGTGATAGAAAAATCTTGAAAACAACCAAGATGTCCATCATATGAGGAATGGTTGAAAAAGATGTGGTATTTCTATGTAATGGAGTATTACTCAGCTATTAAGAATGATAAGTTTGAAGCATTTATACTGAAGTGGATGCCACTTGAACATATACTCATAAGTGAAATAAACCAGACACACATGTGTAAATATCATATAGTTTCCCTAGTATAACAAGCGAAAAGCAGAAATACAAATGGAAACGTACAACAACTAAAATCAATTGAGTCTGATAAGGCAAAGTGAATAGCATATGCTGCAGGATACTAATCAGCTTTTCTTCTGGATGGTTAACAACCTAAGTTCACAGATCAAAGTTGGAGAAATAGAAGGGCCACAACGCCAGCCAACATTTTGGCCCTAGCCTTTCAAGGGCAGCGAAGACTCAGGACATAGGAGAACCTGTACTGCAACATCATGAAACTCAGTTGAGCTTCAAATTTTCTGGACAAGGAGATTATGGAGCCACAGAGGAAAGAGACTGAAGATGTATAGTGTTTCCTGGAGAGAGTCACATGAAGAGAAAACTTTCTCTCAAGCTCTCACAGAGAGCAAACTGGTCAAGCATTGGCCGTGACTCATCCACATGGATGACATAGACAAAGAATCTACAGAATAGGGTTCAGGACTACAAGATAAACCCTAAGAGGACTTCACTGACCTCATAAGAAACATGAAGTACATGTGTTGCTATATAGGTTTTGCTCTATCTAGTTCTTAACCATCCAGCAGAAAAGTATAAAAATGAGGCATACACTGCAGGGCCATAATAATAAGTTGAGCTGTAAATGGGTATGGTCAACAACTTCTTCAGATGACTCACTATTGTTGTGGAATGTTGGTCTGTGTTGGATTGTGTCATCAAGTTCAGGCACCTAAATTAGTTGAATGACAATGGAGTGCCCATCTTTGACAGGTGTAGACAAAGGAAGGGGTACAGAAAGGAAGAATCATGATGTGTGTGTATGGACAGTACAGTTGGGATAGATAACGCCGTGCTTCTACATAATTCTATGAGAGGCAAGATTTGCACTAATGGTGGTTGGACAGGATTTTATGTTGGCTTCTAATACTATGGACAACCACTAGGAAAATAACAAGGCAGAAAGCATTAATTATTGAATCTTTGATATAATTCAGGTATAAAAAATAAGATACACAAACAGCTACACTCTCTTTACTGATAAGAGACATATGCTATAATAATGTCTGTAAGTATAATATCATGTATGCACCTTGTATGATACCAAAACATTATGAAAACAGTTTGCAATGTGTTAATTTATCAAATCCATCTTGTCAAGGTATCTTAAAACTGTCTCATTGATATTTGTACTTCAATAAAATAAATAAATAAATAAGGAAACTGAGGCAGGAGGATTAAATGTTTGGGGCTAGCCTTGCAACTTAGTGAGACCCTATCTCAAAGAAAAATTAAAAAAACAAAAAAGACCTGGGGTTACAGTTTGGTAGAGAAGCACTTGCCCAGCATGTGCAAAGACATGGATTCTATCCCCAGTGCCACAGAAAGGATGTAAATATGTTCAAGATTATATATCTATAGACAAATTTAGACATTCTATGATTCCTATAGGTTAAAACTGGCAAATCCTGGCTTAGATAATTAACAGGATGCTTAATCTATTGAGAATAGGGATCCAATTTGAAGAACAAGGTTCAAAGAACAAACAAAGATTTTACCCCGATTCTTCTATCTCCAAATGATAGGATGTTGGGAGAGAGGCAACTCTTTGAAAACTCATTTTACCTACAGGAAAAATACGGATAATTGTTTTTATATTGTAAACAATTTTTATTTTGTGATTAGAGTTTTGTTTGGTTAGTTTTTGGTTTTGGTTTTGGTTTTGGTTCTGAGGACTGAGCCCAGTGCATTCTTTTTCAGTGTGGTTATAGTTGATGTTTTTTTGACCAATTCCCTGAAAAGCAATGAGCCTTGGGATAAAATTGGGACAAGACTAGGACTGTGGACCCTGGTGGCAGAATGTAGTACAGGTCCTTATATACCATTTTGTCTCCTATGTGCCTGATTATGGCTGGTCTAGATCAGTATTTGTGGATTTAACTTCAGACATGTTACTTCAGATCTTAAACTATGAGATTTGGTAGATCTGAGGTCTGGGGTTCTACATAACTAAGAAGCTTTCTCATTTAGTGAATACTGCTGCTCCCCACATCATCTTTTTAGTAGCAAGTATGTAAATGGAGTTCCCATATGAACAAAGAAGAATCATCTGGTTTCTGATTTAGTTGGTCTTGGTTGTAGCCTGAAAGTTTGTGCTTCTAATACATTCCATATGCAGTAGGAACTGCTATTTCCACTTGGTCAAGAACTATACTTAGGAACCTAGACTATCAAACAGAAATCTTGACTTTTACATTGAACTTCAGCAACGAAGGTGTCTTGCCTTGGCTTCACTGCCTCCAAATTGAGGATGAACAGAGTGTTTTGTAAGCTCCTTTCTAAGTCTAAAATCTAACTTTTCCTACTAATAGTTGTTTCAAAATAACCTAATGTACAGTAGTAACTGTCAATTCATGTAAATGAATATTTTACAATAGGGTCTTCTTATTTGGAAATGACTGACAATGACAAAGATGTACTTGGTAGTAAGCAATCATTAGGAGTCTCCTTTACTCTCCTGGGATGTGGGAAGGCTGATTTGGTGTTGGTTGTCATTTATTTTTATTGTTTTTCAGAGACTGTGAATCTTGATACTTTCACCTGTTTTTCTTGTGAGGAACCCCACAGAGCCTTCTTTATTTTTCCTTTGGTTCCAGACTGGTCTTAATCTTGTCATTGAGAAGTCAGAATTATATAAGACCACTACGTGTGGACTATCTGATTTGGTCTCCCAACACACACACGAAGTAGTTGTTCATCTCTTCTTTGCAATTAGGAAACTAGGACTCAGAAGTTTTGAGCAAGTTACCCAACACTCCACAAGTGGCACTGATGGAGTGAAAACAAGTGTCCGATCTAGGGCTGAAAGAACCAACACTTGTAATCACTGGGCAGAGCAGAGCAGAGCAGAACACAAGAGATGAGAGTGATGAGGCTATAGAATACCTTTAGAGCCAGCGCTTAGACTTCAAATAATCCTATGTTCTTCATTCAATCTGCAATAATGGAGGATGATGGCAGAGTTACAAATTATACTGAGTTTGAAAGGTGCCAGGTACAGAGGTACATACTCTATCTTAGGGTTAACATTTGAAGTTCAAGAATGTTTACAATTAATCAATAGTGATGAAATTAGAAGAGTGACTAGCTCTGTGGGAGAATGGAATGGGTGGGGATACAAAGAAACTCTGGGTCAATAAAAGTGTGCATTTGGTACTGTCAATAAAAGTATACATGTGTGTAAAAGTGCACTGAGTTGTATGTATAAGCTTTGGGCATTTTATTATATATTAATTCTATTTCAGTAAGTAAGGTACTAACTAGCATACAATAGATGATAGATAGATAAATAGATAGATAGATAGACAGATAGATATGCTAGTTTTCTAATCTGTATCTACTAACTTATTCATAATTGCTCACCTTATTTGTAAATACCAGTCAGCATTTCCTCCCCCCATTTTGCAGATAGATTAAGTAAGACAAAAAGAGAAATCTACAGCATGTGGCTACTTTTCTAGTTCTCGGGCTCTTCATAACTTTGCATTAACTACAGACACTGAGAGCTCTTATTCATTCAGCTGGATACATTTGTAGAAAGACAAAATTGGGTCTGAAATGCATCATCCCAGATCATAAATTACATTAATTTCAACAGAATGTGATTTTACGTAGTATATTCAAGATGATTCTAAAGGGATCATTGTTTTTTCAGTGAAGGTACTGTGTTTGCTAGTGTTCAGCTCACCTGTCCTTTTCTAGTCTCAGTTTCTGAAACTGTGCCCCCTTATTTCTCTGGTACATAATGGAAAATAATTCCTGAGAATCTCGATTGCTATGTCCATCCGTTCATAAGGTCACTTAATTTAGTGTCTTCATTAAGCACCACTCTAAAGTTTAATAATTTTGCTGGCACCAATGTCCCCCTGTCTTTTCCCAGTGTATCTTGTACAATTTATTCCTGTTACAACTCATCCCCCTTCATCTGCCCATAAACTGTAGTCATGATATTTCATGATATTGCCAGCACCATGTAATTTACAAACAGCCTTGCATACCTAAAGGTCTGTTTAGAAAGAAAGAATAAATTGTTATAGCGCGAGCTCAGTGGAACAAGTGGAATCAGTGGAACTAGGAAGTTTCACCAGAGACAGCTCAAAGAAAGGGATTTTTATAGTGGTAGTTTCTTATTCTTAGACAAGGAACAGCCACTTACAGGGGAAATAAAGCAGCTATTTTGCGTTCCTAATTAAATTGTTTGCGACTAGTGGCAAAACAAAATCTGCCACCATTAAACAGGCTAAGGTAAATCGCACCGGCATACTAAAGGTATTTCTATGCAAAGATTAATAAGGACTGATCTCTAGAAAGATCTGTAAACTACACAAACAAATAAATGCATCACATACCGTTGAAGTCCTCTTTTGTACATGAGAAGAATTCCTTGAACATGGAAATCAGCCAAAGACTAGAATTCATAAGAGGAAACATTTTTTTAACCTTCCCCACAATACCCAAGTGTCAGACAGATTGTGAATAGTCCATAATTCTGCAGACTGCAGAACAGGAGTCTGCTTGTTCTCCCCACACCTTGATGTACAGTTCTTATTAAATGTAACAGGACTTAAATCCATAAGAGAAAAACACATATCTGTCTCATACTACTTTAGAATTGTGAACTCAATTTTCTTTTCTCAAAGAAAATAATCGCTGATCCCTAACCATACCGGAAAAATGAACATCTTCATTAATGGCATGCTCCTCCTTTCAATATTCTCTTTGGGGATCATGTGGTGTTAATGTTGCTTTAAAAATCTGTATTTCCTCAAGAAACAATTAGAACTGTTACAAGCCTAGCACAGCATTGAGACAGTTTCCCTAGCAGAGATGTGGTCCTTTAACTGAGAGTTTTCTATTCATATCAAAAACCAAGAAGTATTAAACCAATAATGATGAAATTTAAATGCTATTTAGAATTTCTTCCTTTAAGGCACATTCAGATGCTTTCAGAGTTAAATAATTCCCCCACAGTAATCTTAAAATTGCAGAATCAACCCTACAAGGGTTTTACATCCTAATGCTGCTGCCTGATTTCAGTTTCCAGACAAATGCTAAGCACCCCCCTCCCATGAAACAAATACACAGCAATAAAAAAACCCTCATATTAACATAGGAACCCCTTGGTGCTTACAGCCAAAACTCATGACAGAACCACATATACAAACCACATATACACTCAATCCAAGCACCATTATTTTTCTTTAATATAAGAAATGATTAAGATAGGACTCCACAATGTTGTCGCTGCTGGTAGAAAAGAAATGGGATCAGCTACTTAGGAACACATTAAAAAGCCTGTGCAATATCTTCTGAAACCTTGTCATGGTAGAAGGTTAGTAAACTTTGGGATCTCTCTCTTTAAAATGGTTTCATACTATTCTTTGATAAGCTGCTTCATTTTGCTAGCTCAGGATGCTAATGGGGGCTGGTATTTTTTTTTCCTGGTGAAGCAAATGACATCACACAAGTTGCACACACAACGGCAAATATAGAGAGGCAAGGGCACCAGCAGCCAGGGGAGGAATGCCACCAAGCAAAGCTCTCTCTGCTTGACAGCTTTCGTTTTTCTGCAAGTTGGTTATTTATTTGCATTTAAAGAGAGATGTTATCTTTCTTTGAAATGCTGGAAATTAACATAGGGCTGCTTCCTTCTTTGCATGAGAAATGTGATTGTAAATATCACTTCTCTGCATTCATGAAATGTTTGTATTAAGAATACGTATTGTGATCTACAAATCTAGACACTGATCTTGGTTTGTTAGCTGTCTCCCATGTAAAATATGTTCGTAAAGATGTATTCAGGTAAAGCAATGTCTGATACAATAGTCAGCGCAAGGTCTAATGCTGTGAAAGACCCAATACTTAGGAAATACTGTATATTCCTAAGAAAATTAGAGAGTGTGTTTAATTAATGCTGAAATGCAATAGAATTCCTATGGAAGTACTTATGCCATCCACATGAATACCAAATGAGCTCATTACGATTTGTGTTATTACAATGAATACCAAATGGATTAATAATGCTGGAACACTCAAAATGAAGCGTTACCAAGTGTTGTGGTATAACAAATACAGTTAAATATTATCTGATTAAAGTTATTCTAAGCTGAGTCTCAATCAGAAGAAAGCAAAATTCCATCTCTACTGCAGGATGAAGAGGAAAATCAAGCTGCTGCTTCTAAGCACTGTGAATCTGAACTTGCAACGGGCTCTTAAAATTTTTCTCAAAATACTATAATCATTTAAATTACCTAGGTTCAAAGTGGCAAAGGAGGTAGGTGGGGTGGATGAAGTGATGGGGAGAAGGTGGAGGGTTAGTGATTTGGTGGAAGGAGCAGCCAGTGTACTTCAACTATCAGTCGACTCAGAAGTGGCTATGGAACCTTCTCACAGCTGCATATTAAGATGGCACCTTTCGTTTATTCTTCTCTAATGACATACTTATTAAAATAGTTTCAGTGTGTATGCGAGACAGTGAAGCATATAAGATGCTATGACAATAGCATCTTATGTTTTCTAGCTAAAGTGTCAGAGATTCTATGACGTTTTAAAAAACAAGTCACTTTCTATAACCCATCCCAAATGTACTTGTAAATTATTGCCACACACTCTGTTGGAGGGCAGCTGGGCTCCACATCCACACTGTATTACTTATGCACCACGATGTCCTACATCACCACAACTCATATCTGTTACGGATTTAGTAAGACACAAAGGCATAAGTGGATTTAATCATACATGTAATTATTTTTATGCTGCTAAAATATACATAAATGAATTTATGGTTTTTGACCATCAGCAGAAATGGTCTTTATAAATGTGGAAACAGCTGCTGGCAAGTATATTTGCAAAAGAAAGAAAAGGGCTCTTCTAGTCAGGTAAATGATAAAAGAATTACTGTAAGCAAAATGCCGTATCCAAGTTGTTAAATATTTGTTTCATCACCCTTAATAGTACACAAACATACATTTAACATAAGCGAACCTTACATTCTTTCCTTCTGTGATAATGGAATCTATTTTCTCATAAGAGGATTTTTTTTAGAACACATCTGTTTCTTAAAATGCTTTCTTTTTTTTCTGAATCTAAGCAGTTGCTGTCATGCTGTTTGACTTTTACATTCCCATTTATTCTGCTATTTGTGGTATCATTCCAGTTCTTGAGGTAGAACACTCTTATTTAGAATAATGGGCCATGATAATGCACACACTGCTGTCAGATAGGTTGATTCTGGTGTCTAATCAGATTCCTCACCGTCGCTTTCACAATGGCTTCAAGACATTTGTAAAACTTTTCTGCCATAGAGTAAAAGCAATCCTTGTACTACCTGTTTATGATTACTTTGTTGTGTTGAAGCACCCAATAAATTACACATCCGTAAATGTAGATCTTGGACAAATTCCCCAAGAAAATCGAATTTCCTTGAAGTGAATCTTTTTTTTTTTCATTCTTTCAGGTTTTCAGCTAAAATTTAGTGCCTTGGACTGGGGAAGAATTAATAGTACCAGCTTGTGAAACAACTTCTATAAACTGTGGTAGAAAGAACACTTCCTAGTCTCTTCCCAAGGTGCCAACTATGACCCAGATAGTTACTATATGAGGAATTATTTCAGTTTTTCTTGGTTCAAATATAAAAGAGCTGGAGGCTATGTAAGAGGCACCAAAGCAAGTACACTGAAGGCACTCCCGCACTGAAGGCACTCCCGCACACCGCGCTAGACAGGCAATGTAGATAAAAGGGCCTCGCTCTTCACGTGGCGAGCTTGGCTCCGAGCATGCATCTTGATTCTGTGCATGCCTATGAGGATTTCCAGGTAATAACACACAGCTGACTTAAAAGTCACTGGCACCTGACTTTTGTAAATCAGGAGGCTCTCTTTCCGTCACGTGTGTTGTTTCGGGGATCAGTAGCATTTCCAATAAATTATACACTGGCTAGTTGTAAGAGCTTCTTCCTCCTCCTGGAGCAAACTCTGAAGACCTGGCTGGCTGGCTGGCGGCGGCCTCACTCCCAGCCCCGAGCACCCTAAGGAAGCAGTTCCTTGGCAAACGACAGAGTGCCCTCTGTTGATGGAAAAAGTAACGCACAGCCCAGGTCTGGAAGTCGCAAGGCTGCAATTAAACAGCACATTTGTGACTTAAAAACCCTCATTTTAATTCATCAATGCATTGATTTAAAGGACACAGAGGGAGTAAAGATCATTACAAATTCAGAGACAGTTGTAGGTTTAAAAATATTTAGATATATCCGTGCACAAACATAATCGATCTTTTTCTACACACCTGGAAATGGTAGGTTGCAGTGACTATTTTCTAGTTTGCAGAGACAGATTTACCTATACGTGCATGTATTTCAATTCGTCTATTTTTTAAAGGAATAGAAAACATGGCGAAACCAGTGATGCTAAGTGCTAAATTTTAAAAATTTAAGTAATTTTTCAAAAGGAAGAACTGTAACAATCTAATTGAACAGAGATTTCCACATCCCTCAGGCTCAAGGAGGAAAGAACAGAAAGCAAAAGTCCTGGAAGCCGACGCTGCTGCTTCCGTGCCTTCTCTTCAGGGTAAGGAAGGTGGGCAGCCTGGTTTGTGCTGGTTGTAATCTCTTTCAAGCTAAATTCCAGGGAGTCTTCGTTAATAGAAAATAGTGTTAGAGTCACTTCTGCACTTTTCTACCTCCATTTACCTTTTATTCAAATTTGGGGAGAAAAGTCAAATCTCAGAGAAATGCCATTTTTAAAAAGTGTAAGACCACATCCAATGCCAGTTTAAAGGCACATTTGGGAAAAATGTCACCTTGCATTGAAATTCTTGCCGTTAATATTTTTAAACGTCTGGCTTTCTTCACTAGTTTAGAGAAATGCTTGCCACTTGCTGTTATAGCACTGTTTTTATCTTGGCGATTGCAGTTGGGGTCCGAAAGGACTCAAATGTCCCTTTAGTGGCTCCTTTCCTGAAATCCCAATATTCACAGCCACAAAAGTAACCTAATAAAGTGATTTGATGACAATATTTAATTTCATCACCTCAAAGAGAAAGTGTTTTCTTTGTAAGTTTCCATTTCTAAATGCTAACTGAATTTGAGAGAGAGAGAGAGAAAAAAAAATTAATTTCCAGGCTAAAGGCAAGAGTCTTACCAAGAAAAAAGGAAATAGGGATGTTCAATCAAATTTTCAAGTTTTTTGAGGGGTTGATAAACCAGTTAATTGTTCAGTATGCTTTTTCATTAGAGACTAAAAAAATTTTTTAAGTAGTCTGCTAGTTTTTTTTTTTTTTTTTTTTTTACTTCTGTACAATTTTCTTAATGTGGATTCAAATGCTAGTTACAAGATCTGTTTGCATAAGGATGCAGTATGTGCTGAGATTAATTTAAAACATAAATTGTAGCTCTCAACTAGAGAGTTCCATTCTGAGAAAGTGGAACTAGTGATAGCCTCGGAGGTTGTCAACGTTGGCAGTTTCAGTAGCTACAAGAAAACAAAGCATCAGCTGCTGACCCCGAGATTTCCGCTCACTGGGCACCTCTGCACTTGAGGGGGAACTGCAAACAGAGGAAAACGAGATCCTGTTGCATCCCAGGATTGCCAGTATGCTGGATTATTTTTTTTAAAGCTTTCAATATGTTTTATCAATCTCACTGAAGGTTCTTTTCTGTATTATACCCATGTTAGCTATGGTACTTTCATGTGATTTTTTTTATGCTTCATTTTTTTCTGAGTCAGTATAGGTTTTTATGAGGACTAAATTATTTTATGTCTATTTTTTCAAACAATAAAATTGAATTTACACGGTGACAGGGAATAAAATCTAAGCGTAAGAAACACTTTTTTTGTCCACTGCTATAAACGACTGAAAATTATAAAAATATCAACATTTCATAACTGAAAATGAAGCTCCCAAATTTCTTTCTTTTTTTTTTTATTGAAACTTAAAAAATAAAATATATTTACTTGGAAAAGAAAATTAATTTAAAAAATTAGAAATTAACTAAATTTAATTTATAATTTGCTTTTACATGAATAAACACCTTTTAAAGTTCTTTTCTGTTCTCAAATAATTTTTTTATTTCTGTGTATTGTAAGATAATCTCATGACATCACGCAGTATTTTATATTATAAGGCAATTCAGTTAAAAGCGGTACTAAATATTTTAGAAACAGCCCACCAGAGGGCAGTCAGCTTTTAGTCTAACAAGTTTGAAATACATAAATTTATTGGTATGCAGACTTTCAAATAAAATATCTACTTAAATTATGTTACTTTTTACACCTAGGAGTTGAGAAAAGTAAAATTATGACTTGGAAATGGGAAACCTAGGGAAGGTTTTGGCCATTTTGATTAAAAATCTCAAAAATAATGATTCTTTTGCTCTTCTGGGACACTCTTATACTCAGCCTGTATTGTGATATTTATGTTCAGTTGCGAAGTAAGATTTGATTTGAGGTATTTGGGAACAGTAATTTTTTTAGAGACTTTGAGAAAAGCCCATACTGAGAAACATATGAGACAGTTTTCTTATTCACCTATCATCATATTCCTATTAATTCCAAAAAGAGTTTAGTAGGATTTGATTGGTGAACAGAGTGCTTCACATTACTTATCATACAAAGATACAGAGGAAATTCTAGATCATGTGGTTGTCAGTTGGAGTACCCATGGTTTGCTTTCAAATACAGACTGCAGGGATGTGCATCACTAAATGTCTGCTTGGCATCTCCAGAGATCAAAATGCTAGAAAAATAATATTGAAAAGAGCAGTAGGTCTGGTGCAGGTTGTTTAAAATAAGAACGTGTATTGAGGTTTGGACAATATATTGTCATTACAGTATTGTGATTACTACTATTATTTGCAAAACTCGGATTGTCAAACTTCTCAGCCCTTGTAAAGGAGTCATAAGTGACGATAATTCCTTATGAGATCTAGCATGCTGCCCCATATTTGTTTGGTAATGTTTCTTAACAATAATCTTGAGAGCTGAAGATCCAGATTGAATGGCTCAATTAGGGTGACAGAACTGGGACTTAACATTGTCATTTTCCTCTCCCCAAGTTGCCTTGGAATTCAGAAACCATGGAAGAAGCTAGAGTGGTGCAGGGAATTTATAGTTGGGCTTTATTGTGTAAAGAAATAGAGCTTTCATTATAAAATATCACTTATGTTTACAAGAAAATAGTGATCTGACAAACCCAGGGGTTAATGTTAACATCATTAACATGTGGTAAGTAGGCTTTCCGATATTTCCTATGCACACGTACATAATTTACAAAAGTAGAATGGCACTGCTGATTCACCCTTGCTGGTTCATGGCCTCCTCTATTTACAAGTGGTACAAGACACTGTACTGATCTTTTTGCATCAGTACTTTCAGGCAGTAAGCACTAAGATCTGAGTCTTCGCCATGCGCTGGTATCATACTAATCATCTTACATGAGCTACTGAATTAATTCTCACAATCTTTATGAAATAGGTATTACTATTTCCTCCATCTTTTAGAAAAAGAAAAGGCTTACTTAAAGATGGGCAACATACAGGCCTTGCTTCTTAGTCTTCTGGCATCACAAGAGTAAGATCCTGATGTAGAAATATAACATTCTTCACTTAATTGTTCCCCATACATAGATACTCCCATGTTTCTGGAAAAAAACAGCTTTTGAAATGAGTGAACATATGTACAAACTAGTTGTTGTGTCTGTATGTCCTCTGATATGTACAGACATACCTCAAACTATTTAAACTATTCTCAACTCTCTCCCCTGTAGTAAGTCAGTAATCAGTACTCAGCCCATCCCTACTGGGGATGGAACCCAGGGCCATGTATATCTACCTTCTTCTAAAATCCTCTTGTCCAGGCTCCTCTTTTCTGAAAAATTACTCAAATCTACTTTTTAGGACTTCTGAATCCATCTGTCATCACTACCACTGACACACAGTAGCTCCAACTAGGGAGTGACACACCCAGATTTCAAGCCTACTTTCAGCTAAGTATCAGCAGAGTGCTCTCCAGCATTACTTAACCTCACCAGACCATGTTTTCCTTATCAGCAAAATGAGGATAAAGTGTTTACTTCACAGAGCTATTCAGTAATCTTAAATATGATGCCATATGCAAAGTACCTGGTAAGTAGAAAGATCAATAAATATAGAAGGGAAATGCCCTTTTATTTGATTGAGGATCTCAAAACCAAAAGCAGAAAAAATAGTGGATCCTGCATTGCTATAAAATACAAACTTTATTAATTAATTGGCCTGGGGATCAAATCTAGGCAATGTGCTACCTATCCCTGAGCTACATTCCAAACCTGCAAATTGAGACTTAAAAGCTAAACTTCTGTGGGTAAAGACTTTGAGAATTTCAGGTTATGTTTGTTCTCCTTATCTTTTTTTTTTTTTTTTTTTTTTTGGAGGCTGGCTTTGACTGCTCTGGGGGTGGGGCTAACATAGCATGTGGTGCTGAGAATCAAACCACAGTCTCTGTGCTTGCCTAAGCTTATTTAAGCAGGTGCTTTAGTCCAATGAGCTATCTCAACAGCCACTGTTCTCCTTATCTTATTTCACCCATAGGGAACAGACCTGAAATGAATTCCCTTCTGATGTATTTGAAAAGGAATGTTTAAATGAAGCAAATTTTAAAGAAAGTCACAGAAATATTTTGCTACCCAATTCAGTAAAACCTTGTGAAAAAGAAGTAGAAAATGGCAAAGCAAACTATACACCTTCTTCCAGTCATTGCTCTTTTATTACTGTTTCATTCTCTCTTAATCTATGAATGCTACTTGTGAGGATGTGAGTACTCATCTTCCTTCACATATGCCCAATGACTGTTCAACTGGAGTCCAAACTGAGATGCTAATTCCAAATCCAATTCTCCAATGATTTCTGTTCCAAAGGTAGCCTCCACTATTTATTAACCCAATTCTGTGACTATCAGAACTTGGGAAGAGGTTTGGCTAATCAGTTCCTCAACACAGAGGATTTGTCAGGTAGATAGAGCCAGGAGTTCCAGTGAAAGCATTTCCTTCCCAGCATTTGTGCTACAGAAATGCTTCTCTAGTGAGCCTTTCTCCTAGCTATTTCAGGTACCTTCACCAGGAAGACTGGGCCATTTCTCCTCAAAGATCAAAGCTGCATATAAGAATCAGCACAAGTTCAAAGGCACAACAGAAAGTACCAAACCACACAGCCCAGTGCCTGGCCAGGAATATCAACAGATGATTCACTTAGGTGATTGGCAGTTTCCATTTATTTATTTATCTGTTATATTTTAGGAAAGGGTCTACAGGGTGTTCAGGGTCTCACTCTAAGTCTGAGTGATGCGCCTGTTTACAGCCTTCCAACAGTTGGAATTACAGGCACTAGCCTCCACGCCCAGTCTCTACATTTATTCTTGAAGGTGATCCTTGAGACAGAACCAAAGATGACCTTCACTTGCCACTTATCCTTTGAGATTTTTTGGTCAGAATTTAGCAGTGAGATCTCTGGAAGCATCTACAACTGCACCATTTCAGATGGCTACTGAAAACTTTTCTAAATGATTGATGCAGTTAATCTTTTTAAAACAGACAGATCTGAGCTCTCACATGTATTATCTCATCCTCAGTAGCTGGCATTTTAACAGATAAGGAAATTGAAGAATGGGTGAAGTGATTTTCCCAAATCCTCAAAGTTGTTTGTACAGTAGGATAATTCTGCAAGGGCCAGGGCTAATGTTCAGATTCAGATGTTGTAATTCTAAGCTGGGTACTTTTTCAGTGATCCTAGAACTGGTATTTTACAGGTTTTTGAAACACAGTCAAGTCATACAAATCCTGGTAGAGCCCTGTGTAATGCAAGAACTTCTATATTAATGGCCTACTTGTTTCCTCCCCAGGGAATGGTCAAAGGCACTAAAATACACATCAAAACTGACATTTATAACTCCTGTTTTTACTGCCTGCACTTTTGAAAGTGATAAGTGTCGATGTAGCTACTGGCATTTAGGACTAAAAAAAATCTTGAGGTAACCTGATTAGCCAGATTGTATACTCTTTCTCTGTCTCTGTCTCTTTCTGTCTCTCTTTCTGTCTCTATGTCTGTCTGTCTGTCTGTCTGTCTGTCTTCCTTGCTCCTTCCCTCCCTAGTATAGTAACCTTTAGACTTAGGCAGAAAATAGAAAAGGCCCCAAATGTCACAGTCAAGAACTAAATCCAATTACTAACCTTTTAGGTAAAATTGATGGTCTAATTATCCTCCAATGTAAGCCAAATACAAGCCATAGCCGATATTCGGACATAGTTCTCTAACTTAGTGCTTTGGCTGCAAAGTCAAAGTATTTCCTCTTCTGCTCTTTTCACATTTAAATTTTACTCTATCTTTAGAGAAATGGTTAATTTTTCTGCACTTGGTTTACAAGTTAATGACCCCCTTTGTTTAAGGCATAACAAAGCAAATTTTACCCCCACAGAGTATCAATCAGGATAAGTGAAATTAGCATTCAATAGCAAGCAATTCTGTCTTAGTAACTTCACATTACAAAGATTAACTGCTCACTCACATAACAAATCCGTCTCCAACTGGCAGGCAACTCTGTTTCATGTGGTTCTCACACTGAGTCCTGGATCATCAACAGGCTCTGCATGGAACCTTCTAGTCACCACGGCCAAGAGGAAGTGAGCTCTGAGAGACTCATGGGAACAATATTCTGGTCTGCAGGTAATGTGTGTACTTCTTGATCCTCCTAGAAGAATATGCAACATGATTTTTTTTCCTGCTCCACCATTGAAGGATCAAAAAAGAACCAGCTTTCTCCCTCCCTTAGAGCAGAAAGCTGCAACTGTTCAATATTTCCTACTCATTGCTTATTTTGGGAGATAATATTTGCATTGTAAAAAGAAACAAAATGGTCTCTATCTAAGATTTTTCTCTTATTCTGACCCATCTTTTGAATTCCTCACAAAAAAACCATTTAAAATATAAGATGCGTGTGTTGAAGGAAGTTCAACCTGCAGTGTTCTGCCATTGCTTGTAATGCAAACATCCCTGCTTTCACCCATGTGTTGTCTTACTCTGCAGATATTCACTCCTGAGCAGTAGACAGATCGCAATAAATATGAAGACACAGTTGCTGCACTCACAGCACTGATGTCTGTCTGTCTGATGATCTGAGAGGAAGACAGGTGCCATAGGCCACTCTGCAAGGGGACAGAAGGAGCCCAAGGCACATAGCAGTGGCCCTCTATCCAGTCTGGTCCCCAGGGCACACTTCCCAGAAGATGGCACATAGAGGGTGAAGCTGCAGGACAAGGAAAATGTTTTGGTGCATCCTAGTCTACTTTTCTTCAAGCTTTTTACAACATAATTTTTTTAAAAAAGCAAAACTGTTTAAATACATTTTATTGCTACACAGGAAAAAAGGTCTTTAGATTGTCACTTTTTTTTTTTTTAACTCTGGCAAATCCACATTACAAGTTGTTACTTCCAATAAAATATCATAGGAACAAAGTTTGCAAATGAGAAATTTTATGGTGCTGGTACGAAAAACATATGTTAACTAAGAACATGCGTATATTTTTACCTCTCAGTCTTTTACTGCCTTAGTCGGGCTGTCAACTAACTATATAAATTTCAAACATTAAGAGGTACAAATCAACTCACTAAAATATCTGTCAGAGCTTTCTACATTAATCAAATCTGATGTATTGTAACCTACAGGGGAAAAAAATATTTGTGACAGAAGCTCAAAAATAATTGAATAAGCATAATATTAAAAGCGTGAACTTGAATTATTACTAAAGCTTAGATGAAAAGCCAAAAGGCAAACTTCCTGTTGTACTTGTGCAGGGCTATTTACTATAAATCGTCTACATGTAGAGAAATTAAATTTTGTACTACTTTGAAAAGAATTTTAACCTAATTGGGCATGTTCAAGTTATGTTAAAATATTGTTTCAGGTCTATTTTATTATTTAAAGTATAGTTCAAAATATGACACTCAATCCTGATTTGTAAAAAAAAAAATTCTTTAATGTTTTGACCAAAAAAAGATGATTTCTCAGTTTGAATAAATATGATCTCTCTGTAGTGAAGAGACACTCTCCCATTAGATGGTGGGGAAACATCTAAAGGCATTTCCATTGAAATTTGGAATGAGAAAGGAAAAAATACCCATCATAAATATTAAAGCTTTTTTTCAATATTGTGGCCAATTCATCAGAAGTAGCATAATATTGTAAGGAGGAGAATTGTCTTTTGATCAATAAAGTAATTTTTTTTATTTTTATTTTATTTTATTTTTCATGTACATGTATGTTTATTGCAGCACAATTTGTCATCACCCAGTATTGGAAATAATCCAAATGCCCATCAATTGAAGAATGGATAAAAAATATATGTTTTTTTTGTTGTTGTTTGCGGAACTGGAGATTGAACTCAGGCCCTTGTGCTTGCCAGGGAAGTGCTTATTCCACTGAGCCATCTCCCTGACCTCCAAGTTATTTATTTATTTATTTTTCCATAATTTTATTGAAAAACAAATAGCAACGAGACAGTTTCAAACCAAATTAGTAGGATAGATTAAATAATTAATACACTGCATATTGTTTTCTTAGTGGTTATTTGTTGTACTATTTTTATTTTATGTAATAAAGTAACTTGTGATCAGTAAAAATATATACTTGAAAGCCATGAAAATATACAAGTTAAAGGGTTCACTAATTTGGTGGGTAAATATGCAAAATTAAATAGTATTTTAAATAAATATTAAAATGCTCAATATACAAAACCAGGCCCAGAACTCATGTGAAAAGCAGCAGCAGTTCCCCTTGATGAGAACTCCCACAAGGGACATTGCAAAGTGCCAAAGTGGAAAAAGAAGTCACTGTCGCCAGTTGTGCAGTCTCACCAACCTGTTGTCTCGTTCAGCACAACAGGATGCACCAGCGACCAGGCACGGGTCAGAGAATGACATCTGCAGTATTAGCTGTGGGGTCGCCTGCCCCAGCATGCCCAGGACCAAAGCATTTCCTGGAGCATGGCATTTTTCACGTTCAAACTGGGAGGGCCAAAGGCAGCCCAGAGTTCTAGGACAAAAACCACTACAATGGAAATTATCTTGGGCTACTTTTCAGCGCTGAAGAAATCCCTTCATTTTTATTTGTTTTTGTTTGTTTCTTGTTTCCATCAATCCAAACTGTTAAGGATAGATACACACAGATCTTTTTTGTTGTTGTTGTTTGTCAGTTTGCTTTTTTAACCTGTACACAGAGTCATCCTCAGATATAGATGCACAGAAAGTGTATGTGGTCATAAATACACTGCTCAATGAAAAATCAGTTTGTCCAGCAATTATAGAGTATATGCCTGGGAAGCAAGAGTTGGACAGAGGTTGCCCTCATTTCAGTCTCCAGAGGACTTGGGGATAAATTATATGGAAGAACTTGTTCATCTAGGTAGCTGGATTCAGATCTTCTTTGCCTCACTCTTAAATTCCTTCAGCACTCACTGGAGGTAAACAATCAGTGATGATTCAGAATCCTTGAGCAGCCTCAACATCAGTGCCTGAGGTGCTAAGCCAACCTGTCGAGAGTTCTGAAGAAGAGCTCTGGCCTTTGGAGATAGATAGATAGATAGATAGATAGATAGATAGATAGATAGATAGATAGATAGATAGATAGATAGATATCTGTAAACTAATATAAAGAAATAACAAATAGAAAAGTAAGTACAATTCCCAATGGCTGGCTAAAGCAGAAAAAGACCATATCCTTGGTAGTCAAAAGCCTTTAGACTGACAGAAAAACAAAAAGAATGTTTTTATTTATTTATTTATTTTTAATCCAACAGACTGAGCAAAGATTTTAAAAAATAACGCCACCAAGATGACCGGGACGCTGGAAATGAGCACATTCAGACATTCCCAGGGTGTGTGCATTACCACGGTCCTTTTAGAAAGAAATATGACAATGTCTACTAAAAAAACACACATTTTTCTGTATGCAGTCTTCTCACTTTTTCTTTCTTTCTCTCTTTCTTTCTCTCTTTCTTTCTTTCTTTCTTTCTTTCTTTCTTTCTTTCTTTCTTTCTTTCTTTCTTTCTTTCTTTCCTTCTTTCTCAGGTATTTGGTACAGGGTCTCACTCCACAGCTCAGACTCATAGTGATCCTCCTGCTTTTGGCCTCCCCAGCACTGGGATTACAGGCATTTCCTACCACACCCGGACTCAGTGGCTGGCTCAGAGTGCCTGGGGTGGGGCTGACACAGCATGTGGTGCTGGGGATCAATTCTGCTCCCTGTGCTTGCTTAAGCAGGCATTTAGCCCACTGAGCTACCTTGTAGGCCCTCAGCCTTCCCACTTTTTAAGTGGACAGTATAGATTTTAACTCTCACTGGTCCTTTAAAGAGTTTAAGATGTTGACATTTCATCTTGACAGTAGAATACTTTGTACAAATGAAGAGCTAGAAACAATCTGAATCCCATAAACCTAGAATGGCTGCAAAAATCTTGACATACACATTCTGCAGCTACTAAAATTGGCCTAGAATTTCTAATGACTTTGATAAGTGACAAAAGGAATATGGAGCCATTAAGCCATTTTTTTATCTTAAAGAGAAAAAACAAAAACAATGATACAAAATTGCAAAACAAGATAGTAGGAGAGTAACAATCGTCAGTACATCAGTATTATTGTCTTTAAAGAGGTGGCTCAGATTACAAAATAGAGCCATGAAAAGTTGATCAAATGATATAGGTGCAAATCTTTTTCAATTAACTAACAGAAAGTAGTAGTATATCTACGTTAACTATCGTGTATGTGTGTTTGTGTGTGTGTTTTCCTTTTCCCTTTCCCTTCCTTTTTTCTCCTTTCTCCTATCCCAGTTTCTCTTTGCTTTTGAACAGTTTCTTCCTATTTCCCAATATCTATTGTACATTTTGGATCTATGTTATTGCTATTAGGGAATTTTCTCCAAAAAGAAATCCAAAACAATTCTATGAGGAGCTGGGGAGATGGCTCAGTGGAATAAGCGTTTCCCCAGCAAGTGCAATGGCCCGAGTTCAATCCCTGGTTCCGCAAAAAAAAAAAAAAAAAAAAAAAAAAATTAAAAAATTCTATGAAACACTGCTTTTATTTTTTTTTAATGTGTACATATATAACTGTTCATACACAAGAAAAGAGGTGAAGCTGGAAGTCATGGTGCCTATAACCCCAGCAGTTGAGAAGCTAAGGCAGGAGGATCATGAGTTCGAGGTCAGACTGGGCTACATACTAAGGTCAAGGTTAGCTGGACTATGTAGCAAGATTCTGGCCCCTCTTCAAATAATAGGGAGAAGGAGAAGAGGGGAAAGGATAAGGCCCAGGCTATTAACACTGCTTCTTCTTCAAGGTAGAATTTGGAGAGAAACAGAATGGAGAAAGTGTAGTGATTTTTTTTGTAGATCTGTTTTATTTGGGTCATATTGTTATTGCTGTTGTGTGACATGGTACCTAATAAAAATGTAAATGTCAAGTTCCTGTTGCCTGTGATAAACCACCTCATGCTTAGTGGCTCAAAAACAACACAAATTTATTCTTACAGTTGGGGACTTCAAAGGCTTAAGGAGAAAGCAGTTTCCATAAATACATTTTAGTTGCTTTTAACCTAAAAAAGCAAGTGTGAAATAAAGATATGTTACTTTTGTTCACTAGAGAAACCTTTGTATTACTCTGTGTCCCATACCATAGTATATGTGTTAAATATACATAGTAAACTCTGTGTTGCGTTTCTTCTGCAGGCACCAGAGGAACATCTACCCCCTGGCCTTTTCTACCTTGTAGAAGCTGCTGCATCCCTTGTTTCTGAATCCCACCCTCCTGGACTTCCATCTTCTCACTCTTTGCTCTGAGGCTGACATTTCTGCTTCCTCTTCACAAAGACCCTGCGACTGACTGGACAGGATCCATGAGATAGTCTAGAATAATCTTCCAATCTCAAAATCCTTAATCACATCGACAAAGATGTACAACATACCCACAGGGATCAGCACGTGGATGATTTGGGGGGATGTAGTTCTGGATGCCATGCTGTCTTTGATAATAGATTCAAATTAAATCTCTTCAGAGAAGCTGATATTCAGCCAGGTCTAGGCACTCCTGCACTAAGTTCTTTCCCTATGGCTACAGATTTCTTTTTTCTGTGAGAAATTGCCAGAGAGCTACAATTTTCCTAATGAAGGTAAGTATATCATTTTATGATTGTTTTGCATATTTGTGAATGATGTCACAAGACATAGCTATTGCCATTGTTTTCATATTATTGGATTTTCTGCTTCCTACACAACTAAGTCACTTTCTCAGAACTGTCCATGTTCTGAAGACCTACTTGCCTCCTCAGGAAATCTACTGTGATCTCTGTACTTTTAGCCTCAGTGTCCACAGTTGACCCAAAGAACCTATAGGAAACAATACCAGTACACAAAATAATAATGCTCAATAAAGAGATTAGGAAACAAGTACTTCTTAAGATAATGTACAACAAATATCTGCTCACTCTTTATTTGAGGCTCTAGGAAAAACCTGGATTGGATGGTGGGTCTTGGGCTAAAAATTCTAAGAGCTGCCTTTCTCCTTACCCAGAAATGTAGGTAGGTGGCTAAATCTGAGACCACAGACAATTAGTGGAGCCTCTCACTAATAAAAGCAAGTCCAGAGAAGATGAGTAACTGGTCCCTTAAGGAAGTGCTAGTGAGGAGGGATTGCTATAAGTGTGGGTGCTCCCTCCTCTATGCTGTGGATTGAGCTGTAGGTACTTATACTGTGCTGGGTGCTTTAATAGGTATATAAAATATCTGTAATACACTTCTCTCTCATCAAGTTTATAGAATTAGTAGGCCATATGCATGTAAGTATTCATACATATAGCCTAGTAATGTATGTGTGCTGGGACACGTGTACTCATGTGTGTATGTGTGCGTGTGTGTATGTGTGTGTGTGTGTGTGTGCTGGGAATAGATCTGAACTACTTCACTGCTTTTTCTTCTATTTACCCAAGTTTTTTAAAAAAGATTTTCCACCTTCATGTGAACGCTACAATAGGATTAAAAGCTGACCCATGTGCTATCACTTGTGCCTGAATATAATGTGTGCTCAAGAATCTGTTCTCTAGTTCTTGAATCAAATAGCTATCTAGAGAAAGCCAATACTTATCACCCTCCTTTGTACCTGGACATAGTTAGTCAGACATGAATGGCTCCAGTAGAACACGAACACGTGAGCTGTGTTCTGTCCACTTCTTGCCCTTAAAGCCAGGGTGCACACTCCATGTGGCCGTGACCTTCTTGCCTCTCATTAGATGATGGTACTAGAGCAGCCACTAGGGGCCCAAAACCATGGAGCTATGTGTGGAGGGTGACAAAACCTCCTTTTCAGGCATGAAATGCCTACTAATCTTCCCAGAGGAAAAAAAATCTGTCTTATTCCAACTGCTGTATTTTTAGCTTCCTTCGTCTCTACTTCTTAAATATTTTAAATAGAAGTAAAGGACTCTGATAAGTCATATTCATTGTAGGAAAGTTAATGGAAAACATGGGATGATATTTGGGTAATACTGAGGACAACAGGAGAAAAGATATAGAGCCAGAAAAGGGCTCTTGTCTGCATAATATGAAACTCATAACTTGTCTTCAAAAAGAATGTTTCATTTACATTTTCAACAGAGGACATCTAAATCTGGACCAAAACTCTTGCCTAATTTTAGAGCCTCCTAACAACTTCATTAATCTTTTTCCACATTTCAGCACTTCAGGAAAACATGAAGTGAAATCTGGAAATAGTCTCCAAATCTTCTCTTTTTGATTATTGTAGAATGTATTAAGTACTTTATCACATACCAAGAATTATGTCAGAAACTTAGATAATTTCATTGAGCACCCCAACTTTATAAAGAGGTGTAATTATTATTTTTCCAATTCATCCAGATGACCACATTGAAACTCAAAAGGGCATTAAGGCAGATAGCATTCTTTTAGCTTCACTCATCCTTCCTAACTAAAATGTGGCTCTTCTCAGAAGCGGAGAAGTCATGAACAGAGGGTGAAAACCAGAGATATGGAACATTTCCATCTTACAGAAATTTCTTTCATATAGAATATTTCTTTCTCAGAGAAAGTTCTGCAGTGCCAGTCATAGTGGCCATGTAATCCCAGCATTCTACAAGGCAGAAACAGGATTGCAATTTCCCCAGCCGAGGGCATTTAAAGACTTAGTAAAACCTTGTCACAAGATAGGAATTTTTTTTTTTTTTTCCCAGAACTGGGGATGGAACTCAGACCCTTGGGCTTGTGAGGGAAGCACTCCACTGAGCCATCTCTCTGGACCCAAGAAATAATTTTTATAACTCAGTGCAAAGGGCTTGGGTTCAATCCCTAGTGCCAGGGAAAAAAGGGAGAAGAAAAAAGTTCAGGGAGGCACAAGGTTTTAGATTAGCTGCTCAAGGCATGGGATGGGAGACAGAAACCAGGGTTGCCCGCCATTCTCACCGCTTGCCAGCAGAACGCTTTTTTATTTTTATTATTATTTTTTTTACAAATTTAGGACAGGGTCTACAGGGTCTCACTGCATAGATCAGACTTGTAGTGATTCTCCTGTTTTCAGCCTCCCAAGCGCTGGGATTACAGGGGTGTGACACCACTCCCAGTCTCAGTTACCATTTCAGCATACCTCAGGGACATGGGGCCAGCACAGCATGCCCCAGCTGTGGCACTCTGCCTAAGCAGGTGCTTTAGGATGCTGACCTATCCAGCTGGTCCTGGCAGCAGTACGCTTTTAGAGAGATTGCTGTCTCTCCTTGTGCCTCAGTTTCCTCACCTATAAATAAAAATGAAAATAATGGCACTTATCTCAAAAAATTAAATGATACTGAAAGTGCTTAGACCACCATGGAGAATGTAGTACATTCTTTAAAAAAGAGAGAATACAGAATTGTAAATAAAAGAAAAATTAGAAATGATATACAACTTCACTAAACAAAATAATATGAATTTGACCAGTATTTGTTGTATTGCATAATGTTGTCATTTTTTTTTTTGTGGTACTATGGATTGAACTCAATCCATATTCTACTGAGCTATCTTCCCAGACCCCTAAAGTTACTGTATACAGAATTTTTTTAAGTAGCTCTCTCCCTTTTTATTTTTTAAATTTTTTAATTGTTTTTATTGAAGAACAAATAGCAATAAGACAGTTTCAAATCAAATTAACAGGACAGATTCAATAATTAATACACTGCATATTGTTTTTGAAGTGGTTTGTTGTCATATGACATACATGATATTCTACCTACAAACACTATTAGAGCAGATGTCTCTAATCAATGAATTAAGAAAATATAGCTGTATACTTATCTTATATTTTTAAAGTTGAATTATAGTACAGTTTCAATAATTAATACTATCTACCTTGTTATCTTCCTCATAGTTGTCCATAGTACTAGAAGCCAACATAATATCCTGTCCAACCACTATTAGTGCAAATCTTGCTCCTCATAGAGTTGTGCAGAACAACTGCATATTTAGCCTAACTGTACTGTTTATACAAACACAGCATGGTTCTTCCTTTGCATACTCCTTTTTTGTTTAGACCTATCAAAGATGGGCTCTCCATTGTCATTCACATTCATTTGATTGTGAACTTGGCAACACAATCAAATACAGTCCAGCAGTCCACAATAATAGTGAGTTATCTGAAGAAGTTGTTGACTATAGCCATTTACAACTCAACTTATTATTATGGCCCCACATTATATACCTCATTTTTATACTTTTCTGCTGGATGGTTAAGACAGAAATAAAGCAAGACCTACAAAACAAAAAATGTGGCTTTTCTATCTGATGAGGTCAGTCAAATCCCCTCAGGGTTTATCCTGTAAGCCTGTACCCACTCTGTAGATGCTTTGTCAGTGTCAGCCATGTGAACGAGTCACGGCCATTGCTTGACCAGTTTGTTCTCTGTGAAAGCCTGAAAAAAAGTTTTCTCTCCATGTGACTCTCCTTAAGCACACTAGAGATCATCGATCACCTTCCTCTCTGGCTCCATAATCTCCTTGATCAGAAAATTTGGGGCACAACTGAGTTTCATGATGTTACAGTACAGGTTCTCCTGAGTCTTCATGGACCTTGAAAGGCTGGGGCCAAAATGTTGGCTGACCTTGAGGCCCTTCTATTTCTCCAGTTTTTGATCTGCGAACTTAGGTTGTTTACCATCCAAAAGAGAAGTTGATTAGTACCCTGCAGCATATGCCATTCAGATTGCCCAAACTATCAGACTAAATTCTTTTTAGTTGCTGTTATACATTTCTATTTGTATTTCTTCTTTTGAATTCTTATACTAGGGAGACTATATGATATTTGCACATGTGTGTCTGGTTTATTTTACTTACAAGTATATGTTCAAGTGGCATCCACTTCAAGATAAATGCTTTAAGCTTATCATTCTTTATAGCTGAGTAATATTCCATTATATAAAAATACCACATCTTTTTCAACTATTCCTCATGTGATGGACATCTTTGTTGTTTCCAAGATTTTGTTATCACAAATTGTGCTGCTATTAATATAGGTACACATATATCCCTATGATATGATGTTTTCAGTTCATCTGGGAAAATTCCCAGTCGGGGGATAGTCAGCTTGAATGGGATTTCCGGTCTTACTTTTTTGAAGAGTCTCCACACTAATTTCCACAATGGCTATACCAGTCTACATTCCCACCAGCAGTGGAGAACTGTTCCCTTTTCCCCACATCCTCTACAACATTTGTTGTTGGTTGATTTTTTTTTTTTTTTTTTTTGTGATAGCCAATCTTTCTGGAATGAGATGGTATCTCAGTGCTGTTTTAATTTGCATTTCATGGATGGCTAGCAATGTGGAGCATTTTTTCATATATTTATTTGCTTCTTTAATTAATTATTTATTTTTATTTATTTATTTATTTTTTTGTCAGAACCGGGGATTGAACTCAGAACCTTGCTCTTGCCAGGTAAGTGCTTATTCTACTAAGTTATCTCCCTGGCCTAGTGTTGTCTTCAAACAGGCTGTAGCTACTGGTAAGGGAGACTGGCCGACACTCAGCCAAATTTCTGTGTAGGTCGTGGGTGCAGGCCGGACTCACCAGGACCTCGCAGCTATCTGGCAGCCTCCTAAATTCTCATATGGTGAGACCAGCACCAGTGCAAGCACTGTGCCTCTGTGCTGGTGGCCCAGGGGGTGCAGTTCTCCAGGACCTACATTCTCAATAAATATTAGCAATTGTGATTACTTGGCAGCTGTTTTAGACTGTTGTGGAATGGGACTCAGGACCATGCTCTTGCCAGGCAGGTGCTGTGCTGCTGTGCTGCTGAGCTATAACCCCGGCCCTTGGCAGCATTTCCCAAACTCTCCAATGAGAGTTAACTATGCTAAATAATTCTAAGTCATAATAATTTCTGATCTTCATGCTTTGTCACCCTAACTGGTCATATCAGAGGCACACCTGATATGCAATTACAATTTTTTTGTGTATTGACAGGACATATGGTTTAATGCTAATATTTGCTCTTAGAAGAAAGAAATTATATACCCAGGAGTGTCAAGGAAAGCTTGCTGACAGGTGACTGGAAGGCTTGAGAAATGAGAAAGCACAAACCACTGCAGGAGAGGACTCAATACGAGGAGAAGGAGAAAGGGAGGTGGAGAAGGAAGAGGAATAGGAGGAAGGAGCGGACAAGAGAAGGAGAGGATATATGAAATGCAGTACTTGCTGAAGCTCTTAGTATGGTCTTGGGAACCAGAAGTACAGTCATAAATAAAAAATAAAAAATCCAGGAGTCAAAGGCAAGCAACCTGAAGGTAACCTGAGATCTGCCGGACACCCTGAGATCAATGAGTCTCAGTAGGGCTTAGATCGTGTTTACTCATTGGCAAATTGGAGGCATCACGCTTCCAGTCTGTTTCTGTCTCACTCCTTACCTAGGACTAGAATTCCTCTACATGGTACATCAGAAATTCTTTCATAGTTCCTTAGTGCCTTTGCTAAAGGCTTGCTCTGCCTAGACTGCTTTCTCTCTCATGAGTGGTCAGCCCTGTCTCTGTGTTTAGATCTCTACTTAAAGTCACTTCCTTTAGTATTTCACTTATATTCCCCGATGCACAGGAGCTACCAGGGAATTTGCTCCATGCCCCCACTTTACCGTCTTTATATTACTTATCACTTTCTGATATTTTCTCTTTTTTCCAATTCACAGTAGGTTTATTGTCTTTTATGTCCCATTATAATAGAAATACAAGAGAGCAAGGAGGGAGCTTGCGTATTTGGTTTGGTATTATATCTGTTAGTTTAGTTTTGTTTTTTGAGTCTTACTCTACAGCTTGGATTGGCCTTCAACTAACTTTGTAGCCAAGGCTGGTCTGAAACTTGCAGTGATTCTCCTGCCTCAGCCTCCCAGATGCTGGGATTACAGGCACATGCTATCACACCTGGCTTATCTGCAACATATGGAAAAATGCTTGAAGCATAGTACATTCTCTGGAAATACCTGTCAAATGAATGAAAATTCCAGGATACTGACCTAACTCTCCACAGTATCTAGCTATTTTTTTTTTTTATAGCTTCTGCTTTTCAATTTTAGGACACACCTTCTATAGACATAAATTATTTGAAAATTTAAGGGCTTATTTCAGTAATCCATAGCAAGCAAAGGCAGTAAATTATATCTTTTCTTTAGTAATACTTGCACTGTGAAGCCCAGGATACTTAATATTATACAATTCATCTTCTCCCAAGTGTCTGAGTTACACTCTGAATCTGTATCGTCCACCTCATCTCTGCCCACCCAGCATTTTACACAGCCAGTAAGAAATGTCTTGAGCAGCTCAAGCAAAGGTGGAACAGGGTCCCATGCCAGGATGCAAGGGTCTGCACTCTACAGACCCCTGGGGTCAAACCCGAGTTTTGCAGCTGTTCTCCTAGTTCCCTGCAAAGAGATGATGTACATAATGGAGACATGGAGTGTACCTCAGAACATGACTGCTAGAATGAACATTTCCTGGGATTTGAACAGGTGTCAGGTAGATGGGGGAAGATCCTAATGGACCGGCGCTATCCAGGAGCAGAAGATAGCTCCCTGAATGGTATTTTAGATCATAGCAATTAAAAAGAGAAGATGAAGGTTTGAGTGAAGCTACAGCTGTAACTAGTGAAGAAGAAGCCATGACTCAAACTAGCTAGGAGAGGAGAGAGTGGGTATTTTGTGGTTTACACCATGAACTTGTTTCTGCTGTGCTTAGATGAAACAATCAAGCTGGTTTTGTTCGCTTGCTTGATGCCATTTGGCTATGTGACCCTCTCTGAGAAGACTGAGAATACTGCACCCAGCTGGGAAGTTAGGTCAGCCGCTGACCACACAGAGACCGCATGGCCAGGGTCAGCCCAGGCTGCTTGTTCTTTTCTGCCTTGTAGATAACTGCCCCTGTCTGGCCCACATGTCATTATGTGTGCATCATGGAGACATAGGCTGTATCTCAGAACATGGTTGATCATATGATCACCTGCTCATACAATCAATCATGGAGCACAGTGGCTCCTACCTCACAAATTCTGCATAAGCCACAGGGACTCGTCCCAGAATACCCTAAGCCTCCTTCTTTTAAATGCAGCTGGAGGAATGGTGCTCGAGAGGCAGGGATGGGAGGGCATCAGATGGAGTCGATATGGATAAGCTGGAGCCAGATGTTTGGGAGGTAAGATCCACCAGGTCAGCAGGAGAAAAATGAGGACTCTACCAATGCCAACCTAAGAACCTGGGTGTTAGTGACTATATTCACCAAGACAAAGTTTACAGTTCCATAGCAGGTTTGGGGAAAGTGGTAATCTCGGTCTGGGATGTAGTCCAGCCAAGATACTCGATGTGGAGAGAGAATTGTGGAAGAGGGCTCAACAGTGGAATCCACTAACACAGAAAGGGTTGGAGAGGGGCTTGGATAACAAGGATAACATGTAAAATGAGAAGGGCTGAAAAACAAAGAAGTGTGTGTGCAGGAATTTCTCCAAAAATCAAAGTTATTAGAGGGCTAAAAAATGTATGCCTTAAAAAAATAAACAAAGCATCAGTACAAAAGGATAATAAATAAATATTGGCTGTTAGTTTTTGCATTCATTTACTTAACAAATGTGTATCAAAGGACTACTATGTGCCCAGGGTTGTTCAGGTCCTGAAGATATCACGTAGGAAGGAGGAAGAAAATAGACCAAACCCTCACCCTTATAGAGCTTATATTTTGATAGGAAAACAAATAATAAATGTAATTAACAAATCAATTACTGAAGAGGTTCCAAAGTAAGACATATTTTGAAAATAGTAGTTCAGAATAAGATGACTTGAGCTTGGGGCAGAAAAGGGAGGTTTTAAATAGTAGGTAAGGTGTTTCTGAACTAGGAAGAGACTGCGAAACAAACACTGGAAGTAGAGAGAGACTGGCTGATGCTGTTACCTGAGGGGGTCATCCCGGGCGACAAGGAAGCCCTCTATGCTGGCAGCAGCTAGTCCGACAAGAGAAGACAATCCTGGTGCCTTTCATATAGAAGATGCTCAGTCTGTATTCATGAATAAATTAGTATGATGTGTTTCCCAGAAGTAAATGCATAAGTAAATTGATTCATTCTAGAAGCTCAATCATAATAAAGACATGACAATGTCTTTTTTTTTCCATTTATTTTTATTTTATTAAAATACAAATGTCAATCAGACAGTTTCAAAACACCTTAACCATACAGAGTCGATGAATTAATACATAGCAAACTGTTTTCATAACGTTTTGGTATTGTACAAGGTGCATACATGATATTATATTTACAGGTTTTTTTATAGGTGAAATTATATCAAAAATTCAATAA
>PVKA01010992.1:0-17139 GCA_004027165.1 Ctenomys sociabilis | reverse complement strand
TTTAATATATTGTCCTCGGATAGAGGACGTATCAGATATTAAATTGATAAGAACAGATACTACACTTGATCTTAGCCAAAAGGCGGAGAAGCGATGACAATGTCTTTTATTTGGGAAAAAAGTAACATCTTCCGATAAAATATACATTAAAATGATGTAATTTAACTTCATTTTAAAGGGAGAAGAGATATCTCCTCTTTTTCTTGAAAGGGTATCAGTTAGATAAATTGTGCAATACATACTTGAAAAAGTAGAGTTTAGGTTTCTTTTTGGAAGGGGAGAGCTTGATATTTTGTTACCCTTTTGTTTCTGCCATTTATTTTATCAAAAAAAAAAAAAACAAATCTCTTAACACAGTCTTATTCTGATTGACAAACAGCAGCACATAACAATTTCGTATTGTTGAAGTGTTTAATGTAAAATAGATCTGTATACATATGTACATACACGATTTATAACAAGGCTCTGATAAAAGTTGAATTGTGTCTTGAAGTTTGAGAACTGAAGTATCTGCCTCTGTGCTGCTGCAGCAGAGAGCTCACAAGTGATGAAAGTGCTTTGGCTTTCAGAGAGAGGCTATTTCTTCGCAATGTGCCTTCTTTGGGGAACAAATATGAAAAATAAAATGTGTCATCTTGCATGATACAGAGTCTTTTTATTGTCACCTACCCGACTTGAGAAGTGAATGGGACAAATCATAAGAAGATATATTGGAGGTGCAAGCTCCGCCGTAGATTTAGATATTCTAATGGAGGGTCCAATTCAGCAAGTCTCTTCCGCGTCTCTTATTTCTCCCATTCCTTATCCCCCGGCAAAGTGACCTAGTAATAAAGCACTGAACTGTGAATGGGATGATTTACTCCTTGGCTGGCAGCCTCTCTCCGCTTATGGCTCCTGGAGATGATGATTTTCCTATCAACTTACTCCACAGGAATGCTGTTAAAATCCATCAGACTGATCCCTGGGGATTTAATGGAAGCGGACGTGTACACATATGGTGCTAGTGATAATTTGCCAAATTTTCAGAGATCACAGTCACAAGGATCAATTATAAACATTTTACAGGCTTTACAAACTGATACTTTAAATATTAATGGAACCACAAAAACACTACTCCACACTCCGTAGGATGACTATAATGAAAACAAACAAACAATAATAAGTATCGGTGAGGACATGGAGAAATTGGAGCCCTCACACATTGCTGTTGAGAACGTAGAATGGCACACCACTGTGGAAAACAGCCTGGCTGCGCCTCAGAAAATTGAGCATGAAGTCACTATACCACCCTGAAACTGCATTTCTGTGCATATTATCAAGATAATTGGGAGCATATATCCACGAGAAACTTATGCACATGGTTGACAACAGCATTATACTGTTCATAGGCTGACAAGTGGATAAATAGGGTGTGATATAGCCATAAAATGTAATATTATGCATACACCAAAATGAATCCTTACACATGCATTGTACAATCGAAAGGAAACCTGAAAGCATGCTCAGTGAAGCCAAATGCAAATGGGCAGAGGCCACAGGATTCTATTTATATGAAACATGCAGAACAGGTAAATCCATAAACAAAGAATAGTCCAGTCAGGATTGGGTAGCACTGGCATTCTGTGGGCAAATGAGAAGTGCCTATCAATGGGTGTGGGGTATTATTTTGGTAAAATCATTTTGGCATGAGATGATAGTTGCAAAACATCATATGTATATTTAAATCATTGGGTTATACACTTCAAAAGAATGAATTGTGTGGGATGTGACTTTCGGTGCTATAAATGTGATAGTTAACTGTGCCAATAAGTACAATACATAAAACTAAATTAGATCTGAAAAGTTCTGGCCATGGGTGAAGAGATGTACTGAAGACACAAGACCCAACCAGTGGGCTTGCCACTGAATGGAATAAAAGGGATGTGAAGAAGGCAGTCTGGCCTGTGTTGTTTCAAAGGAGCTCAGGTCTTCACCTTCACCCTCACCTTCAACATCAGCTCCTGGCCTCCAGCACAGACTCTTCAGCCGCCCCTGAAGAGCCTTTGGCCTCCTGATGTGGACTTGTGTAGAACACTACAGCAAGCTGCAGACCCTCCACCGGAACCTTCAGGTCTCCAGCATGCTGACAGTCCTATTGCACTCTTCCCAGGGGCAGCCACTCTTGTAAGACTGTCTTGTAAATGCTTACATATTTATCATGCATTAAATCTGTTTCTCTTGGAGCTAGCGGCGCGGCGGGCGTAGCGCACCTGCGGCACCTGCGCCAGCTATGGCGCGGCTGATGGAGCACCCGGGGAGGGACGCGTGGGACTGAAATAATGCCAGCCAGGTCTCTCTGGCGTTCTTATGATAAAAATAAATACTTTTATTGATCTGGTTAAAAAAATCTGTTTCTCTTGTAAATGCTGACAGATATAATAAACATTTCTTCCTTTTTTTGAATTAACAATTTGAAATTTGGCTAAATTTTACATGGCTTGAAGGAATTATTGTCAGTCTTCGAGATGACAAAATGATTATGGTAATGTTCTTTCAACAGGTCTCTGAAGTTGGCCACTCAAAATTTCATCTTATTTCTTTTAGAAAAATTAATAGCCAGTTCACATTGCTAAGATGATACTGTGTTGCAGGGCTTCCTCACATAGACATGGTGGCCAGAGATTCTAATCTCACACTTATGTTATGATCTTACAAAAATTTCTTAGCTCATGCAAGTCTCCATTTCCTCTTCTGTGCAGAAGAAACTCTGATAAGGATTGCACATCCCAAGGATAACTGAGAAATCCAGGAGAAAGCTAAGCAAAAGCTATTGTTGGGGCAGGGATGGAAATGGTGCTTAACTTTACTACATTGAATCTTTTTCTCCATTTTCACAACTTTGAAAATAGGATGCAACTAATGATCAATAACTGGCAATATACTTGCTTTCATAATAGTTTATAAAATAAAGGAGCATTACTAAACTGCAGTCAAAATGGATCAAAGACTTAAATATTAAGGCAGAAACACTGGCTTCTGTAGCCTGTTCTGACTTTTGCAGTCCTAACTGGTGCTTCATCTAGCACCATGGGGAAATGGGACAATTGCATGGCCTACATGAATCTAATAGCAATGAGCAGATCAAGAGGTCCAATCCAGTCTTCAGAGCCAACCATCCAGGATTATCTGAACCAACCTAGGCCTACCTGGGAAGAAGTGAAAGAGCAACTAGAAAAGAAAAAGAAAGGCTCTAAGGTTTTGGCTGAATTTGAAGAAAAAAAATGAATGAGAATTGGAAGAAAGAACTAGAAAAGCACAGAGAGAGATGTGCATTCCATTATTTTTTTCTGAAAGTACTGAGTTTATTGTAAAGCATCACATCATTTCATTATCAATAAACAAAACCATTTTTGCATCATATGTTGATTTTTATAGAGTACAGACTGGCAAACAAGAAATAGGATAAACTAAAGAGATGTAGTTTTTAGAAATAGCTAGTACTGAGCTAAACAAAAAGCCTTCTTTTCTGAAGTAAGTGATTTAGATGACTTCTCCTGTCTAGAATTCTTTGATAATATTTTAAAACATATCCTTTGTCATGGTTTGTTTCTAGTGTCCCTTGAAAGCTCATGTATTGAAAGCTTGGTCCGTATAGCAGCAGTAGGTGGCCGTGAAGCCTTTCAAAATTTATTGGATAACAGAGGCTCTAAACTGATCAACAGATTACCTATATTAACCTATTGATGAATTCATATTGGAATGTGTTGGGGGGTAGGAGCTTTGCTGACCAAGAGACTTTTCCTCTGTTCCCTGCCCCCGTGAGGCGAGCAGCTTTCCTCTTCCATGCTATCCCCAGCATATCCATGCTCTTGTTTGCTACAGGCCCACAGTGATAAGGCCAAGTGACAAGGACCTCCAAAACAATGAGCTGAAAGGAACCTTTACTTTTTAAAAAAATTTTCTCAGCTGTTTTGTCACAACAATGGAACACTGATTAACATAACCTTTTTACTTGATATTTACACATTTTCATGGAATAGGGACACAGAATAGATTATCTCTGCTTGGTTTAATTTGTTCAAGCAACTTATGACTAAACTGCAACAAAAAGGTCCAGCATCAAAACACAATGACATTCATAGTACAATGTGTCTTAAAAAGGGGAAATACACTAAAATTTCTTTTAGCAGAAATCTATGGAAAATAAATCTGGCATAATTAATAGCAATATACTTTTTAATAGTTAAAATCTGAGCTCTACTTAAGGGGATGCCTCTTTAAGCTTACTTGCTATCCCAATCCATCACAAAACATGCATATTTTCACTGAAATAAGCAACTCAGAAACATGACTTTATCATGAGAATGCAGTTAAATAAAGAACTTGTCAAACGAATGCACCTACTGTTTTCATGGAGGGGTCATGTGATCTAGTAATTCAATGTGGCATGAAAGTCTACTCTATGAGTCTTTGAAACCTGGTGGATCAGAACATAGAAGTTGCTTCTACAGAAGAAAGGGATGTTATAGTTACTACACAAAATTAGAATGTTTCACATATCAGAACCATTACCTGCAAGTACTTTTTGATCAGAACTTCACTTCAAAAACATACATTATTCTTCACCAAAACTAATGCAGCAGTTTGGAAACAAGAAAGAGAATCTCTCTTTCTCAAGAAAAAAAAAAAAAAGAATCTCTCTCAATTTCTTACTGGTGAGCTGCAGATAGAATTAAGTTGCAACAGTATCAAAAGGGGTGTTCTCTATGTAAAAATCATTGAAGTATGAAAATGTTTTGGCACATGATACCATCCCATATTTGTTTAATATTTTATTATACTCTTCTATTATCCTCAAAATAATGTTCATATTTTACTTATGCATTCATTTTATTATACATGAAAATACCACTTATTTTAACTTTAAGCAATTTCTTTTGAAATCAATATAATTTTGCTCTTTGAAAACTTATCTTAAAAGCAATAGGGACTCATTTTTCAAGATGCTTAGGCATGTGTTTGCAGAAATTTCCCAAAATCTGGCAATAATAATGCCATGTTACGAGCCTTAAAGACGTGACATCAAAGTCATTAAGGTCCCCAAAAATGGCTACACCTTTTATTGATGAAAAAATTTTTGTAAGACATTCAAACATTGGTACAACTAGTTGTAAGAACTAATGAAACTTAAATAATAAGATGAATAAAATTTTTTATATAAAAAAAGATGCTTATGGCAGAATACATAAGGCAGAATGCTTAAGGTTCATGCCTTTGCCTGGGCTTCTGCTTCCTCTGAACTAGGTGGTGCATTCCAGCCTAAAAGAGGCATACACTGCATTATTTCCTCAGGCTTCAAAGGAAGCATCATAGTCCCCACGGTAATGGCTTTCATTGAAAATCTGAGGTGACCAGGGATTCCCTGTGGCTGGTCGACTTTTCAGGTACCACTTCCGATTCTCTTCATTGGCTGTAATATCTTTTTCTTCAAATTCTATTTTTTTTGGCTTCTAAGGAACCAACCACATCTTTCTGTTTCTTCTTAATTGCCATAGAGCCAGAAGAAAATGCAATAAACACATGGATCACCATCCTGGGAACAGTGGCTTGAGGTTGTTTGGATGCTGAAAACAGCTGCAAAGCAGCTGCAACAAGGCTGGGAAGGAGCTAGGAACCCAACCTGTGCATTCCATTAGTAAGTAGAAATGAGAGCTCATCCAAAAAAAAGAAAAAAAAAAAAAAAAGAAGGAAGAAAAGAAGTCAACTGTTAGGGATTTATCTTCATCGAGGTCTGATTCTTCCAGCAGTTCTTCAGATTCTGAGGATGAGGAAAAGAAGCAAGCCAAAAGGAGAAAGAAAAAGAAGAACCATTCAAATAAATTTTCTGAAAGCTCCCTGTCAGAAATGGAGTCAGACAGTAAGGATAGTTTAAAAAAGAAAAAGAAGTCAAAGGATGCAACTGAGAAAGAAAAGGACATCAAAAGACTTTACCAGGAAAAGAAAGATGGATCCTGAAGATAAACCTTCTTCATCTGAGTCCTTGTCAGAATCAGGCCATATTGAAGAGGTATGAGCAAAAAAGGAGAAAAGCAGTGAAAAACAAGAAAAAGCAACAGAAAACAAACAAAAAAGAAAAAGAAGCAGAAGAAACAGTAAGAAGAAGAAAAAGAAGGCTGCTAGTTCAAGTCCTGAGTCACCATAACATTAACAAAACCCAGGACTCCCCTATGAAGAAAGTGCAATGACTAAAGAAATTTCTACTGTAAAATTACGATATATTTACTAACATGCATTAATTTTCTCATTCATAAAATTGTTCCTGGACTATCCAATAGGCACTCCAAAGCTGCTATGTTGCTTGCTGTTTTAACATCTCCTTTTCCCCTCCACTGCATGATAACCTGGGAGATAACGCACTGCAGTCACATTGGTGGCTAAAATATTTGGGAAGAAAGCTAATATTTTTTATTAGAAGTAGTGATAAATAAATAGGAAATAAATCTGGACACATCTCAAGATGTAGTCAGAAATGGCCAGATGACTGTGCTTAAATTTTTTAAAATGGGGATTACATTACTATTTTGAAATCCTTACTCTGTAGATAAGTATATCTTAATTTTTCCCCCTTGTATACTTTTTATTTACCTCAGGAAGAAACTTTAGGGTGGAGAGAGGAATGGCTTACTATCTTTTTAGCTAGCAGAATAGTGTGCCCTTGGTCCTCACACCTCCTACTTCTGTGGAAATAGTAGCCATGCTTCTTGGGGAGGTCAGAGCTGGGTACAAGCCCTTTTGCCCTTTATTGAGTATACTGGCATCTGTGGACTTTGTCATCTGCTGCTTTGGGTGAACCAGAGAAATAGCTCTTTGCAGTGTGAGAAAGCCCCAAAGCTCTGAGTTTACTTCCACTTCAACAAAAACTGAATGTTTTTTAGTTTTAGAATGTTGTCATTTGAACTAATTTTTTACAATGCTTTGGCCTTGGAGAGGAATTGTTTCATGTAGACACTGGTACTTTTTTAACTTAATAGGTAAAGATTCTAAAATACATGTTTTATGCTTTAAGTTTTAACCAGCCAGAAACATTTTATGTAACCAATGATAGTTACTTTTTGTGTGAATGTTATTCAGGCTGTAATGTTTAGCTTTTGTTAACTCTTACTTGTACTGTCTCAAGTTCATTACTATGTTTAATGGCACCCTCGCCAAGATATTTTGAGTGTAAAAAGCAGGTTTTGAGTTTTTGTTTTAAACAGCTTCATATTGAAGCTGAGACTTACAAACAAGTTGAGTGGCAGACGTTATATGCTATCTCTTGTTAAATAAAGTTGCCAGAATCTTAGTAAATACAATGTTTTAAAAGTAAAAAACAAAAACAAAAAAACTAGACACACTAAATCTTCTGGAGGAAAATGTAGGTAGAAATCCCCCCTCCAAAAAAAAAAAAAAGAAAAGAAAAGAAAAGAAATCTCAAAGACATTAGAGTCTAACATTAGTAGTTAGAGAGTTTATGAAGGAAAACCAAGCTGCATAGGAAATACTTCACAGAATCAATAATTGGGTTCTCATCTTTTTGAAAACTTTTTGCACTTCAAAGGAAATATCCAACAGACTAAAAAGAAAGCCAACAAACTGGGAGAAAAATTATAGCCAACCACCCATCTGACAAAGGCCATCTATTAGAACATATAAAATTTTTTTTAAAAATCAAGGCCCCAAAATTCAAAGAACCAATCCAAAAATGGACATCTGAGATGAATATACACTTTTTAGATGAAGAAATACAAATGGCAAATAAATCTATGAAAAAATGTTCAATATCATTGGTCATTTGAGAAATTCAAATTAAAATAACAATGAGATACCATCTCACCCCTAACATTAAGAAGTCAGCCAAAGACAAATGTTAAGGGGATGTGCGGGAAAGGAGCCCTTCTCCACTGATGGTGGGAGTGCAGACTGGTATAACCACTATGGAAATTAGTGTGGAGATTCTTTTAAATGCTAGGATTGGAGACCTCATTCAAGCCAGCTATTCCTTTCCTGGGTATTTTTCCAAAAGAACTAAAAACATCATACCCTAGGGATATATGTGCTGTTTATAGCAGCACAATTTGTCAGAGCTAAATCCTGGAAACAATCCAGACGCCCATCAACTAAAGAATAGATAAAGAAGATCTTGTGCTTTTACATAGTGGAATATTATTCAGCTATAAAACAGGATAAATTTGAGACATTTCTTGTTAAATGGATGGAACTAGAGATCATACTCTTAAGTGAACTAAATCAGACCCACGTGTGCAAACATCACTTTGTCTCTTTAGTGTGAGAACCTGAAAGAGAAAAATGAAATCTGAAGGGTACAGTAGATACTGGGAAAAGGGAATGAACATGTTCAAGAGAAAAGTGTTACTGGGTTGAGGAGAAGGACAGGAGAGGGAGTGGGACAAAGAATATATCTATATATGTAAGCAGGATGGTCTGGGCAATCGTACTGTGGACTTCTGCTGGTCTATGGAAAGGAGCAGATAATGCTCAATTTGTTTTGTCTCCTTTTTTCAATTGTTTTTCCTTTTCTTAATTTCTTTTTATTCCCTTTTTGTATTCATTTTAATTAGAAAAAAAGATAAAATAGCATTGAAACAGTTTCAAAATAGGTTAGTAGGATATTTACAATAATTAATACATTACATACGGTGGTCTTTGTGGTAGTTATTCAGAGGACAAGATGTAGACATGATATCTTGCCTAATTCTCTTAATTTCTTAAGTGTTTCTTTACTTTTTCTTTCTTCTACCAATTTTGCATGCATATATTTGATAATATGAATAACCAATTGGAAGACAACACTGTACATTACAACAAATACTATGAAATTCACATTAAGTGAAATTCTATATCACTTGTAATTTTTCCATTTTCATACTGTTTTGTGCTCTTCATAAATTAAAAAATTAAAGAAGGATTTTATACTTATTAGGTTCTGAGCTAGTTATTTCTGTTGATGCTCATACCACTGCTCTCAGAGACATCTCTTTTGCAAAATACTTCTTTAATTCTCAAAACTATCACAGTGTTTCTTCTTTCTTCATCCTCTTCCATATTTCTTATCTCTTCTTATCCACAATTATTATCCTTTGATTTAAAAATTACAATCATTGTGAATGTATGTAATTTAAACTTTTATTTTGGTCTCTATGGTAAATATTGAACGAAGATAAATACAATGTTTTCAACTTTATGATCCAGACAATGGTCTAGATACTGAGAAGGAAGCAGGGAACTTTCTTACTAGGGTGATCTGATATTTTAGTGATGTGGACAGCGAGAGAGAGAAGATATAAAATAATAAATATTTACTATAGTTATATGTCATATAAAATAATAAAGAACATATACATGAAACAGAATAATGTCTGATCTTTATTTTTTTGCAATACGTAAAAATCAACTCAAATTAGCTTAAGCATGTGTCCTAAAAACATAAATCTCTGAGAAGAGGACCTAAAGGAAAAGCTCCTTAACAGTGACATTAGCAATATTTTGGTGGTTATCACACTAGGAGTTCAGGCCACAATGAGTAAGTGTGACTATCCTAAAGCAAAAGCTTCTGTACAGCAAAGGGAAGACGCAACAAAATGGAACATCACACTAAAGACTGGGAAAAACTGTTGCCAGGCTATTTATCTAACAAGGAATTAATACTCCAAAATGCATAGAGAATTCATTCAATTCAACAGCAAAAACAAACAATCTGATTTTAAAATGTTCAAAGCATCTTAAAAGGTATTTCTCCAAAGAAAATATGAAAGACTCTTACATAAGTAGGTGTTCATCATTAATCACCAGAGAAACATAAAGCAAAATCAGTGAGAGATCACCTCACATCCATTAGGGTGGCAATTTTGAAGAGGTCTAGAGATAAATACTCGTGGCAGAGTGGAGAAAATGCAGCCCTTGTATACTGTTGGTAGCAGGGTAGACTGGTGTAGTTTTTATGGACAATAGCATAGAGATTCATGAAGAAATTAAAAGCACAATGATCATATGGCCTATCAATCCATCTCTGGGCATCTGATCAAAGGAAAAGAAATCATAAAGCCGTCCATGCTCCTATGTGCATGGCAGCATTAGTCATCATAATCAGGGAAGTAACCTAAGCATTCATTAATTCAAGAATGGATTTTTAAAACAAAAACACCTCCTGCTATATTTACATATACACAAAGGAATATTACTCAGTCTTTAAAAGGAGATCCTGCCATTCATTCGTGCCAAGTGGTTCAACTCAGAGTAGTTCTGCAGAGCGAAATAAGTCAGCCACAGAAAGAAGATATGGCATCTCACTTACATGTGGAACACTAAAATGAGTAAATGAATTTGAATAAATAGGGATGGAGAATTAAATGGTAGTTGCTCCATGGATATGTTTTAGCTGTTCTGGCCACAAAGGCATGTGCACACACACACACACACACACACACACACACACACAATTGGTAACTCTATAATAACACTATAAGATGATAAACACATCAATTTGCCTTCCCATTATAACCATTTTACTATTTGCATGTATCCCACAACTTTATATTGCATATTGTGTATACTTTCAATGCACAAAATAGAATTTATTTTTTATTTTATTTTGGGACCCAACTGAGTTACATGATATTACAGTAGAGGTTCTCCTATGTCCTGAGTCTTCACTGACCTTGAAAGGCTAGGGCCAAAATATTGGCTGTCCTTGCAGCCCATTTTTTTCTGTAATATTTGGTCTGAAAACTTAGGT
Source organism: Ctenomys sociabilis (assembly GCA_004027165.1). Taxonomy (NCBI): domain Eukaryota; kingdom Metazoa; phylum Chordata; class Mammalia; order Rodentia; family Ctenomyidae; genus Ctenomys; species Ctenomys sociabilis. The sequence continues at coordinate 6,368 of PVKA01010992.1, read as the reverse complement.
TGTTAACCCTCCAGGAGAGAAGCTTATTATTACCCTACAACATATGCAGTTGGGTTTAACCTCACTATCGGTCTATAACATGGTACAGGTATTTTCTATCTAATATTGATATGTTAAACTTTAAGTTCCTATAGAATATGGAGAAAAAAATTGAAAATATTTAAAAATATGAATAAACAATTACATAATTTTACACAGAACTCTAGAAATCTAACCATATACAGCATTGTCGTAGGACAATCCGGTGATATTTTTTCCTTGTCTCATTTTTTATTTATTACCCTTTTTTAACAAACATTTACTTGAGAGAGAGTATGACAATAATTGGTATGTCATGACAAGCAGTACGTATTTAGAAGACCAAAATGACAGGCATCCCAAGCATGACCTTTCTATTACACACTGCTATCTTCAGCACAGTTGCTTAGTTAACAGGTATCAGCACATATAGTTAGTCAGGGTGAGAGTCCTACCAATTAACTGCTAGTCTATAAAACCTGCTGATGTTTCTCAGGATCATTGCCTTACCCATCTTGTGCATATAAATGTATGGCTTTGTCCCTGTCATGTTTCCTAGCTTTTCTCCTTGCCTTCTTTTCGTTGTCTAATCCTCAAGTTCTTGTGTTCCTTTTAATTGTGTTATACCTTTCTATTTGCATTTCTTCTTTTGACTTCTTATACTAGGGAGACTACACAATATTTACACATGTAGGTCTGGTTTATTTCACTTATGAGTATATCTTCAAGTGGCATCCACTTAAATATAAATGCTTCAAGTTCATAATTCTTTATAGCTGAGTAATATTCCATTGTATAAAAATACCACATCTTTATCATCCATTTCTCTGGTGATGGGCATCTTGGTTGTTTCCAAGATTTGGCTATCACAAATCGTGCTGCTACAAACACAGGTACACGTATATCACTATGATATCATGTTTTCAGTTCCCCTGGGAAAATTCCCAGTAGGGGGATAGCTGGCTTGAATGAGATTTCCAGTCCTAGTTTTTGAAGAAATCTCCACACTGGTTCCCATAATGGTTGCACCAGTCTACATTTCCACCAGCAGTGAAGAAGGGTTCCTTTTTCCTCACGGCCTCTCCAACATTTGTTGTTGGTCGATTTCCTTATGATAGCCATTTTTTGTGGGATGAGATGGTATCTCATTTTTTATGGATTTAGTATATGGTCTACATAGTCTCACTCAGATTTGTAGTGATCCTTGCTGTTTTTCAGCCTCCCAAGTGCTGGGATTACAGGTATGAGCCACCATGCCCACTCTCGTTTGCTGTCTCAGCATGCCCTGGAGGTGGGGCCAGAATAGTAGGCCAGGGATTGAACCCCTGGACCCTGAATCTGCCTAAGAAGGCACTTCACACAACTTTCAGAGTGCATTTGAGATTTATTTATTTATTTGGTGGAACCAGGGATTGAACTCAGGCCCTTGCACTTGCCAGGGAAGTGCTTATTCCACTGCACCATCTCCCTGGCCCTAAGAAGGCACTTTAATCCACTGAGCTATCAGGCTAGCCCAGTAGAATTTATTTTTTTTTAAATAAAAGAAAAGAAATGTAATGGATTGCTGTTTTTATAGGATATTTGCAGATGCGTGCTCTGATACTTGAAAAACCTAGAAGATAATTTAAATAATCATGAAAATGCTTATAAACCATAAAGGTAAGGATTTTTTTCTCCTTATGCTATAAAATTATTATACTATCTGAGTTAACTGGCTTTAACCATTTAAAAAATAATTATGCAGTTCTGGGTTTGTCTAAAAGAAAAACATGGAATATATAATTGTCATACAATTTGATAACTAGCAATATAGAAAGCCTTACCATTTCCACACAGATATATTGAAGGTATGTATAACAGAAGACTCCCTGATGAAATACGACTAGAGTGGCGTCCTTAAAAAATTTTTTTACTAATTTTTATCAGCAATATTTTTAGAGAAAATCTATGTAACAGAAGAGCACACACAAAAATAAAATGTCACCCACTACACACTTTTTGCTTAGCTTTCTCCTTTTAAACATAAAAAGAAGAAATGAAAATCTCTCCTTTAGCACCACAACTTGTTTCTGAAATAGTAAGTATTTTAGGCTTTGTGAACTAGACCATCCCTGTCACAACACTCAATCTGCCAATTAGCACAAACGCAGCCAAAGCAGCCACAAACAGCATTTAATGAATGAGCGTGTTCATGGTCCAGCAGATTTTTATTTACAGATACAAGAAGGCAGCTGTATTTGAACATAATTCATCAAACTCCACCTTACCTGACTATCCGAATTTTTTTTTATTGGAAGGGAAATTTATTTTATTTTACTTTTGTTTTATTGAAGTACAAATATCGATGAGACAGTTTTAAGATACATTGACAAGATGGATTTCATAAATTAATACATTACAAACTGTTTTCATAATGCTTTGGTATCATAAAAGGTGTATACATGATATTATGCTTACAGACATTATTATACTGTATGTCTCTTATCATTAAATTAAGAGAGTGTAGCTGTTTACGTATCTTATTTTTTATACCTGAATTACATTAAAGATCCCATAATTAATACTTTCTACCTTGTTATTTTCCTAGCGGTTGTCCATAGTACTAGAAGCTGACATAATATCCTGTCCAATCACCATTAGTGTAAATCTTGCCCCTCATAGAATTATGTAGAAGCACAGCATTATCAATCTATCAATCCCAACTGTACTGACCATACACACATATCATGATTCTTCCATTATATACCCCTTCCTTGCTCTACACCTGTCAGAGATGGGCACTCCATTATCGTTCAACAAACTTAGGTGCTTGAACTCGACAACACAATCCAACAGTCCAGCATTCCACAACAATAGTGAGTTATCTGAAGATGTTGTTGACCATAGCCATTTACAGCTCAACTTAATATTATGGCCCCGTAATGTATACTTCATTTTTATACTTTTCTGTTGGATGGTTAAGACCTAGATAGAGCAAGATTTATATACCAACACATGTACTTCATGTTTCTTATGAGGTCAGTGAAGTCCTCTCAGGGTTTATCTTGTAGTCCTGTACCTTATTCTGTAGACCCTTTGTCTGTGTCATCCATGCGGATGAGTCACGGCCAATGCTTGACTAATTTGCTCTCTGTGAGAGCCTGAGAGAAAGTTTTCTTTCCATGTGACACTCCCCAAGCACACTATATATCATCAGTCTCTTTCCTCTGTGGCTCCATAATCTCCTTGTTCAGAAAATTTGGAGCTCAACTGAGTTTCATGATGTTGCAGTATAGGTTCTCCTATGTCCTGAGTCTTCGCTGACCTTCAAAGGCTAGGGCCAAAATGTTGGCTGGCTTTGTGGCTCTTCTATTTCTCCAGTTCTAATCTGTGAACTTAGGTTGCTAATCACCCAGAAGAAAAGCTGATTAGTATCCTGCAGCATATGCTATTCACTTTGCCTTATCGGACTCAATTGATTTTAGTTGTTGTACGTTTCCATTTGTATTTCTGATTTTCGCTTCTTACACTAGGGAGACTATACGATATTTACATATGTGTGTCTGGTTGATTTCACTTATGAGTACACGTTCAAGTGGCATCCACTTCAGTATAAATGCTTCAAACTTATCATTCTTAATAGCTGAGTAATACTCCATTATATAGAAATACCACATCTTTTTCAACCATTCCTCATGTGATGGACATCTTTGTTGTTTCCAAGATTTTGCTATCACACATTGCACTGCTATAAACATAGGTACACATATATCACTATGATACGATGTTTTCAGTTCCTCTGGGAAAATTCCCATTAGGGGGATAGCGGGCTTGAATGGGATTTCTAGTCCTACACTTTTGAGGAGTCTCCACACTGACCTCCACAATAGTTGTACCAGTCTACATTCTCACCAGCAGTGGAGAAGTGTTCCCTTTTCCCCACAACCACTCCAACATTTGTTGTTGGTTGATTTCCTTATGATAGCCATTCTTTCTGGAGTGAGATGGTATCTCAGTGTTGTTTTTATTTGCATTTCACAGATGACTAGCGATGTGGAGCATTTTTTCATGTATTTATTCGCTTCTTTAATTTCATCATCTGAGAAGTGTGTATTCATCTCAGATGCACATTTCTGAATTGGGTCTTTAAATCTGAGGGCCCTGTTATATCTTAGTTCTTTATATATTCTAGACAGTAGTCCTCTGTCTGATGGCTTATTAGTTAGCATTTTTTCAAAATTTGTGGATTGTCTTTTCACTCTGTTGACAATTTCTTTTGACATGCAGAATCTCCTTAAGAAGAGTTGATCCCAGTTGTTGATTCTTTCAGGAGCTTCCCGTGCGAAATCATGTTTGTTCATGAACTCTTCACCTACTCCTATGTCTTCAAGAGTTCCTCCTACTTTCTCTTCCAGGAGAGTGAGTGTTTCTGTTTTAATGTTCAGATCTTTAATCCATTTAGACTTTAACTTAGTGCACGGTGATAGAGCTGGGTCAAGTTTTAGTTTTCAGCATGTAGAAAGCACCATTTGTTAAAGAGGATATCTTTCTTCCAGTGAGCTTGTGTAGCCTCTTTGTCAAAGATCATATGGCTGAGTGTGATTGTAGATGCCTCTGAATCTTCTAATCTATTCCATTGATCCTAGGTCTATTTTGTTGCCAATACCATGTTGATTTTATCACAGTGGCTATGTAGTATAAATTCAAGTCAGGAATTGTGATGCCTCCTGCCTTGTCTTTATTGGCCAAGATTGCCTTTGCTATTCTAGGTCATTTGTGGTTCCAAATAAAATTTAGGAATGATTTCTCTATGTCTAGGAGGTATGTTGGTGGCAGTTTGATAGGGATTGCATTAAATCTGTACAGCAATTTTGGGAGTATGGCCATCTTCACGATGTTGGTTCTTCCTAACCAGGAGCATGGAATATCTTTTCATTTTCTGAAATCTTCTATAATGTCTTTTCTTAGGGTGTTGTAATTTTCCGAGAAAAGATCTTTGACTTCCTTGGTTAAGTGAATCCCAAGGTATTTCATTTTCCGCGGTGCTATTATAAAAGGTATTGTATCTATTGTTTCCCTTTCAGTGTGCTTGTTATCTGTGTAGAGGAATGCTATTGACTTTTGAGTATTGATTTTGTATCCTGCTATGCTACAGAATTTCCCTATCAGTTCTAGCAGTTTCTTGGTGGGATTTTTGGGGTCTTCCAAGTAAAGTATCATATCACCTGCAAATAGTGATAATTTAACTTCTTCTTTTGCTATTCTTATTCCCTTTATTTCTCCCTCTTTTCTAAAGGCTGTTGCTAAGGATTCCAGGACTCTATTGAATAGGAGGGGTGATAGAGGACATCCTTGTCTTGTACCTGATTTAAGAATAAAAGATTTCAGTTATTCCCCATGTAGGATTATATGAGCTTTTGGGTTGTCATAGATGGCTTTTATCAAGTTAAGATACAGTCCATCTATTCCAATTTTCTGTAGGACCTTGAACATGAATGAGTGTTGGACTTTGTCAAAGGCTTTCACTGCATCAATTGAGATGATCATGTGGTTTTTAGATTTCAGTCTATTAATATAGTGTATTTCATTTATAGATTTTCGAATATTGAACCATCCTTGCATCCCTGCGATGAATCCTACCTGGTCATGGTGCATGATCTTCTTGATGATTTGCTGTATTCTATTTGCCAGGATTTTGTTGAGTATTTTTGCATCTATGTTCACGAGGAAGATTGGCCTGTAGTTCTCCTTTTTGGTTGTGTCTTTCCCTGGTTTTGGAATCAGTATTATACTTGCCTCCAGAAATGATTTTGGAAAGCTCCAGTGGCGCAATCGGTTAGCGGGCGGTACTTATATAACAGAAATGATTTTGGGAGGACTGCTTCCTTCTCAATTTCATTGAAGAGTTTGTGGAGTGTGGGGATTATATCTTCTATAAATTTCTTGTAGCATTCAGCTTTGAATCCATCAGGACCTGGACTTTTCTTTGTTGGTAGGCTTTTTATTACGTTTATATTTCGTTGGCTGTTATCGGCTTATTGAGAGTTGTTATATCTTCTTGATTTCGTTTTGGTAATTTGTACCTTTCGAGGAATCTGTCCATTTCTTCCGTGTCTTCTATTCTGTGATTGTAAAGATTCTCGAAGTAACTATTGATAATCTTCTGAATTTCCACTGGGTCTGTGGTGATTTCACTCTTTTCATTCCATATCGCTTGTACTTGAATTTTCTTTTCTTTTCTTTTTTTTTTTTTCTAATTCATTTTTATTTATTACAGTGTCTCGCTACACATCAATGATTCTTTTTTGGCGGGGGTGGGGGGTGAGCTCAGCCCGCCCTGGGGGGAGGGGCTGGCATGGCATGTGGTGCTG
>PVKA01010991.1:12899-62611 GCA_004027165.1 Ctenomys sociabilis | reverse complement strand
TATTTTCATTTGCTAAAATGACTCATTGCTTGTTTATTATGCCCACCCTTATATAAGCTGCTGCCTGGAACATGACCTAAGCACTGTATGTAGTCCATCCCTCGGTTCAGAACACAGGTGAGAGTCTCCTTGGCAGAGTCAAAGTAGCCTGAAAAATGCAGGAGGTGTTGGGGATCACAGATTCACAATGGCTAATTGTGCATACTTCCCAAGGGATAAACAGAAGCCTGGGATTATCTTGATCACCCTGGTGAGAGCTCCCATTCGCTCCTAGGGGTGGGTCATCCTCTCCCACCCACTAAGTCTAAATCTAAGGCCACTAAAAAAGTCACTTCTGTGAAAGATCCTTCTTAGCATAAAAACACCTTTGCCCTCTTCAATCAGTTTATAATCCCCTCCTCGGTGAAATCTCATCTTTACAGGCCTGTGGCACTCTGTGAAGCTAGATGTTATCAGAAGGCCACTGAGCTGCTGATTCACAAACCTCCTTACCTGTGTCTTGTTCGAGAAATTACTCAGGACTTTAAAACAGGCCTGTGCTTCCGAGCGCAGCTCTCGGTACTTTGTAAGAGGCAAGTGAGGCCTATCTGGTTGGCCTGTTTGAAGATGGCAATTTGTGTGCCATCCATGCCAGACATGTAACAATTATGCCAAAAGGTATCCAACTGGCACGCTGCATATGTGGAGAACGTGCTTAAGAGTCTACTACAGTGGGAAACATTTCATTCTCAATTTTTCTTTTCCTCTTCCTGTTATTGGTAGTTTTGAACGTCAGGATTTTTGTATTTTGGTTTTTGTTTTTTTTTTTCCCCTGGAGTCAAAAGGTACCTAACTAAGTACATGATTGTGAGTGAAAAATAGGGGACAGAAATTGGGTATTGGCAGTTTTTCCATTTTCATTTGTGTGTGAATTTTTATCTTCATGTGGGATGTAAAGCATTAATGCAAGTCAAAAATGTTTCAGTGAACAAGTTTCAGCACTTGAACTTTATAACAATTTTATTTACATAAAAATCTGTTAAATTTTTCTGGAAAAAATATATAATCCCCTCCTCCTGGCCTTTTGTTCCCCATGTACATCTGATCACCCTGGTCCCTGTTGTGTTGCCATTTTATCTCTTGTTCTTTCTCTCCCATCATGCGCCATGACACCTGGCAGGAGACTGGAGACTCACTGCAGGGGTTTCTGATAAGGTGTGATTGAATGCTATAGTTACATGCTTTAATTTTTATGTAATTTATTACAGTAAAGGGGACATTGCCATTATCCCCCTGGGAAATCCCCCCCCACTTCAAACATGCTTATCTCATCATTCTCGCCCCTCGCTGAAGTGATTCTGGAAGCCCTCTGTTGTGACAGTCTTTGGTTGCAGCGTTGTGGCCTAGTGTTACCTTTTGTCTTAGTCACCTTTCTTGCTGCTGAGACAAAATACTCACACCCAAAGTTAATAGGAAAGGTTTATTTTGGCTCACAGTTTGTAGCAGTTCCAGTCCGTAGTCAGCTGGCTCTAAGGCAAGATGACTGGGGCATCCAGAGGAGAAACAGCGCATGGCAAAAGCAGGCTGGGTAGAAGGCAGCAGGCAGTGAGCAGCAGCGCACAGCCAGGCCTGTCTTCATATTCCATCCAGACTGCCTGCCCTTTGGGTAGCGTCTCCCACACTGAGGCTGGGTCACCTTTAATCCCAGCATCACACATCCTAGATCCAACCAACTCTGAAAAACTCCATGGCTGCTTGAAGCTTTGGGGGACACCTAGACACAGCCATGAAACATCTCTCATGGTCACTTCGACTTGGGAGATAAGCCCGAAGTCTCACGGTGCCAGATTTGGTGGAGAAGGACACCTCGTGATGTTCTGATAAGGCTGTTCTATTGGTGGTATCCCGTGGCAACAATCACTGTTTTCTTTTTCTTTTATTACATCTCATAAAGATGCTCATGAAAGATAACTTGTAAAACTGCTTCAGAACGTGGCAAGAGGGATGGTGTGTGTTCACAGTGAGAAGTATTTTGAGGATTAATGGGAAGATGTGTTTGACTGTAATAAAATTTTAAATTCATTCACCATATGTTTGGGACACACCTTGTATTTTCATTTTTTGAGAATCATTGTATAATTCAATCCCTTTTAGCCACTTAAAATCTATCATGTATCCACAGAAACAAAACAGACTATGCCAGTATAGTACACTTGATCTTAGCCCGAAGGCCAAGGAACAATAGACTATGCCAGTATGAATTCACTTTTCCTGAGGTCTGCGTCACCCATGATCTGCACATTAGGACAAAGCGATCAGGACCTGGCCCAATGCAAGATGTCTCTGTGTTGCAACACACACATGTAGATCGCCAGCCACTCGGAGGCTCATCCGCCAGTGTTAGAGAGGAAGTGAACAGTGACGGCGCCACTCAGTATGGGATGACAAAGCAGAGGGATCATGAAGCTCAGAGCCAGCCTGGTCAGCCAGTGACTGGAGAGGGATCCACTCATGCAGAGTTTTCCTGAATGAGGGAAGAGCAGTCAAATGGGGAAGATCTGTGAAAGGAAGGAGCTGACCAAGAGAACATATACTAGAAAGTCTAGCCCCAGCCCAGAGACTGAGTCCTTTCAGAAGCTTCCAAGGAGTTGGAAGGCAGGAAAACTCTGACCTGAAAACTAACTGGAGCTCTGTGTGGGTCTGTGCATTAGGCTATACCTAAGGGGGCTCCTGGGAGATTCCTGTACCAGAACCCTGAAGCCAGCCTTGTCTCACCTTGGAGGGTCTGTGAGAGTCTGGTGGGAATTCTGTCTGCGCTTAGGACTCAAGGCAGGCCAGCTATGGCGCCCTTCTGAGGGCTTCTGAGACTGTGCACACTGCTGCCAGGATCTTTGCTGTTCTTCAGAGTCACTGCCTGGCACACAAGGAAGTTAAGTAGTTGTTGCTTCAGAAGGAGAAACACAAAGAGGGTGGAACCAGAAAAGAGGGTCTTGTTCCAGCTGTAGCGTGATCTTCCTAGGTGAGAAAGGACCGCAACTGGAAGTGGTGGCTCCCCTTATGAGTGCAACAGGTCCACAGCTAGACTTCATCAGTAATTCACAAATGAACACCAGCATGAAGTAAGCCAGGTGCCAAAAAGGCAGCAGACTTGTGCCTCCTGAATGTGTGTAGATTGGTGTGAGTACAGTGTTCTCCTCTGTGGGCCGTGCTTAGGGCCATACAACTCAGAATCATCCCAGGACCTGTCACACACAGCACTATGGGCATCCTCAGGAGGTGCCTCTCACTCCACAGGCCAGCTTGCTCATCCCCACCAGGCCAGCTCACAGGTACTCACTCACCCAGGGGTGGCTGAAACTGCCTAGCTGGCCAGCAAAGGCCACTTCACTCCCTTGGTCTGCTGACAGCAGCTGCAGGTAAGACCATGCCCCAAAGTTGGAGATACTGGTGCAGACATACCAGGAAGAGTTGCTAGGAAACAGCTGGGTTCCAGGTGTGTATGGACACAGGCCCCTTTCACTCAAGTTAGGTTCTGCAGCAAACCTCATGATGGTTATTTTCAGGTCTATGGAAAGGGTTTTGGGAATCCAGATCAAATTCACTGAGGAAATTTTCTTTGCTACCAGACTTCTATGAGGCTTAATGTACAAGGAGCTACCATTTCCCAAGTGACAACCAAACTTTATTTGACCCATCTTTTTCCTTTTGAGCTGAAGTCACTCCTGAAGTTGTTTGCTTTCACCTCTAGGACGTCTGGCCCAGCTCATTTTAGTGGGGGCTGCCCCTTGACTGTGGGATGTCTAGCCTCTGAATGAGATGTGCCAGGCCGCTTCCTACCTGTGACAACCTAAAGGGTCGTAGAACTTCACCATGTGCTCCTGGATAGGAAGCATTGCCCCAAGAATCTCTTCCTACTATTTGAGATAAAGCTGAGCATATTAGAGTTCACCTGGTAAATGGCTCTTGACCCAGCCCAGAATAGCCACCCCTCATCCAGGAGGCTCTCGTCCCCATTTGTTGCCTCTTTATACAGACTTGTGACCTTGCCTCTCTTTGGGGGGTTCCAAACAGATTATCTCCTTAGGGGAGCATACACTTTAAAAGATCAATTTAAAGCCAGGTAATCCCAGCACTCAGGAGGCTGAGGCAGGAGGGATCACTATGAGTTTGAGCCAAACCTGGGCTACAGAGTGAATTCAAGACCAGCCTGAACTACATAGTGAGAGACCCTGTCTCAAAAGACAAAAAAATTTTTTTTTCAACTTAACTTTCAGACAGTTCCCAACATCATTAAATAATACAACTAGCTATAATCTGCAAACCTCAATTGTTTAGTAAGCTATGACCTCAGAAATATGACATACTTGGCTTCCTCAGAACACCCAAATCACCTTTGCCTGGCCTGTGTTCTTGGTCTGTACTCAATGCATCTCCACCTTCCCTGCTCATGTGTTAGTTTAATTTCCTTTGGGTCACTTGCTGCTTGCTTGTTCCACTCACTTTATCCTGTATCTGGCTGTGGACCAAAAAAGAGCTGCCTCCCTTCTTCAGGTTCAGGAGCTCATTCATGAAATACCAGTGAAAGAGAGGATGAAATGCCTCTACTCACTGGGAGACACTGAGTTTGGAGCTTCATTGAATGGGAAGTCAAAGCGAGACCCCAACCCTTCAGAGGAGCCCTTTGGACTCACATGTTGGAGAAAGACTGGGGCCGCAGGAGATAAGGAAGAGATGACAAGAGGAAGCCGTGAAGGGTGGGGACCTGCTTGGAGGCTGAGAGCAAATACACAGATTGGGACACCTGTTCAGTTAAAGGGGGCCAGAGCATGTTCTCTCTGTGGAGGGCCCAGGCTGGGCAGGTGACGGTGTTCAAAATTTCCAGCTTCTGCTGCTTCTCTGGGCTTGTCACAGATACTTGTGCCCAGTTCTAGAGTATGTTTTGTTTTGCTTTTTCTATTGAAAATTGTTGCTGGGTGTGGTGGTGCACACTCAAAATCCCAAGAAGGCTGTGGTAGGAGGATCCTTGGGAACTCAAGCCCGGCCTGGGCTATAAAGTGAGGTCAAAGCTAGCTTGAACTGCATGGTGAGATGCTGTCTCAAAAAGAAAAAAAAAAAAAAATTGCAAAAATTCACTTTTCTCAAGTTGTCATCTATATCATAGAACCAAAAACACAGCTTGAGGCAGGCAGAGTTCCCACCCAGCTGCAGTTGCATTCAGGAATGATAGATGTTGAGTGAATAAACTAATGAGCTGTCTTTCATGAGCTGAGGCCAGCAGACACAGGGACTTCCCACCTGAGGAGAGCATGCACAAGCGCCTCAGGTCAGCAGTCGGTTGAGTCACCAGGAGAGAGGTCCACAAATGAAGCTCTCAAAGGCTCCTTGGGGATGAACAGCCAGACCTTTCTCCACCCACAGTAAGATCCTGGAGGTGCCATCATCAGCCTGGTGGCAGGTAGCTGTGCTTTGTCTCCCTTTTTCCCAGCTGCCAGGTACCCTGCACAGCACTGCAGAGAAGGCCAAGGGCTCCCCAGCATGCTCATGTTTGCAGAGGGGAACTGGCCTCGTGGCACCCCTGGCCTGCCAGCTCCCATAGTCAGCTTGCAGGTAGCTCTCCTGGGAATAGGAGAAGGCAGGGGAAATCCCCTAGGAAGTCAGCAGAGTAAGCAAGCACACCCTTAATAATTTGGGGATGCTAAATTTTGATAACCACAGACATTTTATTTTTTAAAGCAGAACCGATTCCATGAACTGAAAATCCTGAAAAAAGTTATTAAAGTAGGATTTCACTGAGGCATTTTAGTTGGACAAAGAAAAGGAGAAGCAGTTTCCTGCTGTAATTTGCAGGCAATCATTTGCATGTGCATTCTTACCAGTCTCCAGAGAGCCTTTGTGGTCCAGTCTCCTGTGACTGCTGCTGAGCACATCCACTTCCATTCTGGGTGACAGACTTTCAGGCACAACCTGGCACCTCTCGACTGTCCTGGCCATGGAAGGGACCAGTCCTACTTACTTCTCCTTTTCTACCATGATATCTTTCTGCAGTGTATACTTTTCCCACAAAAATCCTTTCCCCACCCTGCCTCTTGTCAGTACTAGGGACTGAAACTAGGACCTTTGCACTGACTTACACCCCCAGCACACTTTTTGAGATAGGGTCTCACCACATTACGAAGCTGCCCAGGCTGGACTTGAACTTACAGTCCTACTAGAGCCTCCCAGAGTTCTGGCTTAGAAAGTCATCACCACCATGCCCAACGAAAACTTTCTTGAGATCAAATTGGCTTCTTAGTCATTGTTTCAATTCATACAACACAATATTCCATGGTACATTTTAAATTAAATTCAATCAAATAGCATTACTCTGCCCTCAAGCAAAATGTAAGGAGTAAATAGTTGCTGCTTTAATAATCATGTAAATTTGGTTAATAATAACTGAATTTTTAAAAAAACATTTTTTTTTCTGCCTTTATCATTTTTGTAACTTTATACTAGTACAAGACACTAATACCAAATATAGTAACTAGTGATGATGAAGGTTTTCTTTGGCCACTCTACTCAGGCTCCTCTGGGCTCTCTTTTCAACCACATCGTAGTTTCTGGACTTCCATACTATCTCTCATTATGCAGTGTAGCATGAATCCCACTAAATCAGTAGGGCCGCAGTGATATCTGGGCAGGTTGCTCATCCTCCCGCCCACCCAGCCCCCTCCCCAGGTGATATCTCATCCCCTCATCCTGCCTTCAGCAGGGGTCCTATTAGGCTGGTTGGTTGGAATCTCCCTTACTGACAGTCACATGGAGAGAAAACATTCTCTCGGGCTTTCACAGAGAGCAAACTGGTCAAGTAATGGCCGTGACTCATCCACATGGCTGACACTGACAAAGGATCTACAGAGTGTGGTACAGGGTCTTGGGATAAATCCTGAGGGGATTTAACTGACCTTGATCAGACACAAAAGCTACAATTCTTGTTACATAGGTCTTGCTTTATCTTGGTTTTCCAGCAGAAAAGTATAAAAACGAAGTATAACAAGTAAAGCCATGTTATTAAGCTGAGTGTAAAAGACTCAAGTCAACAACTTCTGACATCGCCAGACATACTGAAAACCCAATACTATTATGGACTACTGGACTATTTTGTAATATTTTGCTGAATTCACACACTTATAATATTTAAATGACAAAACTAAACAAAAACGGTGATACAAATGAATGACCATTTTGTATCTGTATATTCAAAATAGTTAAGATAGATATACAGCTACATTCTCTTAATTCAATGAATAGAATTCATTGAACAGAGGGATCTGTTCTAATAGTGTTTGTAAAAAGAATATCATGTCTGAATCTTGTACAACAAATAGCCACTAAGAAAACAATATGCTATGTATTAATTATTGAATCTGTCTTACTAATTTGATTTGAAACTGTTTCACTGCTATTTGTTCAATAAAATTATCGGAAAAAAAAGAATCTCCCTTACTGCTGATGTGTCCTTCTAGTAATTTCCCATGTTGCGCCACAGGTAGAAATTTTCTTTCCCTTGTATTTGGAATTGCTCAATCTCTCTGTCCCATTATAAAATACCATCAAAGCAATTCCTATACCTTGAGTAAAGATTATGCTTCTCCTTAAATAAAGTCTTCCTTACTGTCTGTGGCAATTTTATAATTTTTCTTTAACAGTGAAAGAAAGCTTGGGAACATGATAATGATGATTACTGTAGCAATCATTCATTCCATGAGGATTACCATGTATTAACTCCTTTGGAGCTGAAATGTACATTTATTTTTTTAATGCTGATATTTTTTAATGCAGGTAAAATATTCTTCTATTTTTGTAGACAAGAAATGGTTTGGTATGTTAAATTGCAAACCTTCATTCAGACCTTGGGCATGATGTATTTGATCTCAGTCCTATTCCAGTGATAGTTCCCTCTGTACCATACATTCATTTTAATTTGTGTCCCAGAAAATTATACTTACATGAGATTCAACTTTTAAATTCTCACATTCCAAGAAAAAAAGTTAATCTGTAGGGATGCTAGAAACTGCTCTGTGTGTGTGTGTGTGTGTGCATGTGTGTGTGTTTAAGAACCAAGGGCATTTTATGGTTACAATGCAGACAGACATCCCAGGTGGCAGCAGAGCAGGAAGGAGAGCAGGCATCTCCTGGGCACAAGGAACACCAGCCCCTCAGCAGCTGGATTCTCATTACAGCACACAGACCACACACTTCCCAAGCTGGTGCCCAGCATGCAGGAGGCTGAGCACTCAGCTAACAAGCCCCAGGTAATCATCCATCACAAAGCCAACCACAAAGATGTTGTTCTGGTCCACATGGGTTCTCATGATCGTTAAGGGGATCTCATCATCCTGTTTAATGACAATGTCCTCATCCATTGTCTTGTAGCACTGCAGATTGGAATTGGGAATGTCAACACATGAAGCAGGCCATTATTGGCCTGATTTCTGGGAAGAGCTGGACCTTATTGACTTGAGTGACCACAGCAACCACAACCTCACCTTTAAAGGCTTGGAAGATGATAGCATTATACTTAACTGGGTAAAGGTCAAAGCTCCACCCAGGTGAATCACACCAATACCAATGTTGTCAATGGTGGTGATGGCAATGACAAAGCCATAGTTACCCCAGAAGGTCCCCTCCACCTCAGTGAACAGCTTCTGCTTTACTGTATTGAGCAGGTTGGGACCAAAGTAGCTCAGAGGCAGCAGGATTCCATGCTCCAAGGAGATGTGGGAAAACATCTTTCCAGTAGATCTTCAGAGGTAACATCTATACTAATAGAAACAGCAGCCTCTAAGCTACTCAGGAAACTGCTTTTAGTTAGATAATTTTTCTGTACTTTTAGATAAGACTTGTACTATTGACAGAAGACTAGAGATCTGGCCTAAGAAAAACTTTTTTTTTAAATTTTTTGAGGTGGAGTTCTTCATGCAGTTCAGGCTGGTCTTCGTTTGCTATATAGCCAGATTGATCTTGACACCTGATCTCAGTCTCCCAAGTAAGTGTTGAGTGTATAGGTGTACACCACCATGCCCAATGAGAAAATTTATTGCTCCTTGGAGATTAATGACATTTTTTTTATACAGGGTCATGCTATATAGTTCAGGTTGGCCTTAACTATGTGGCCTAGATTGATCTCAAACTTGCAGCAATTTTCCTGCCTAGATTCCCATGTGTTGGGATTTCAGGCATGTGGTATCACCTCCAGCTAATGATTTTTAACTTGATCAATTTTTTTGTCTTTGCACCTGATAAAAATCAAAATCACTGATACATAGTGTCTATCATTGGTGTGTATATTCCCCCAAAGCTAAGGGATTGTGAACAACTTGTGACTGCCTCCTAAAAGCCCAGTGGTATAAGACTTATTAAAGTAACTATGTGCAGCAATTCTTAAGTAACCCTGCTGTAGGTCAGTAAAGCCATGGCTGTTTGTTTTAATTGTGTAATCCTTAATTGACCAAGTCACAGTTTTCTAATTGAATGCCAGGAACTCTGGAGAAATAGATCAATTACAGAGATTACAATGTGATAGCCTTTATTATGTTGGGAAATAAAGACCAATCAAATAAGAGAGGAAAAGACTTGATTCTTTATTTGCTATAGCATGGGATTTGGCCCCTGTCATTTGTGTTCTACTGGTGACTCGAGGGCAGGCAGATGAGTGGCAAAGCTTACTAATACACAGTAGGGAAGCTGCAGGTGTGCCCTAGGTGGAGGGCTTATGCCTGGAGAAACTGAGGCAGCTCACTTGAAACCAAGCATTTCACTTAATGGATGACTATAAACAGTCACCCACTTGACTGTTTATATGGTAGTGAGTTAGGTTTTCTTTGGTCCTAAATTGGAAATAAAGACAAAGATTAAGGAAGCTATCAACTAACAGTTAAGTCCTGTCTATTGGGGGCTTTTTGTCACAGAAGTTGTTTAGTTTCCTGGCTTGTTGCCAGAGTTAGCACCTGGCTACCTGACTTAAGTAGACTGATGGCTGGCCTCCTGGGCAGGTGAAGCTTGCTTGCTTGCTTTTTTCTTTCTTTCTTTCTCTTTCTTTCCTTCCTTCCTTCCTTCCTTCCTTCCTTCCTTCCTTCCTTCCTTCCTTCCTTCCTTCCTTCCTTCCTTCCTTCCTTTCTGTGTCTCTCTGTCTCTCTCTCTATCCTATGTATTTGGTTGTTATAGGGTCTCACTACACAAGTCAGACTTGTGGTGATCCTCCTTATTTTAGCCTCCCCAGTGCTAGGATTATAGGCATGTTCCACCATACCCTGGGGGTGGGGCTAGCATGGCATGTGGTGCTGAGGATGAAACTGTGGCCCTTGCCCTTGCCTAAGCTTGCCTAAGCAGGTATTTTAGTCCACAGAGTTATCTCGCCAACCCCCAGAGTTCTGTGATTCTGTGGGTTCTGTCCAAAGTCTGTATAAGTTACCTTTCATTTGTTGGTAATATTTTCAGGATAATTAAAAGTTTCAGGATACTTAGAACTCAGCTTTTGCACTTGTGAAAAGCCAGTACTTTTCACTGTACTTCTAAAAGCCATTATTTTGGAGATGCTACTATTATTTTGCTTTGGTTAAACCAAGTAACTTCTCTGGAATGTAACTTTTTTACCCATTTAGGTGATTTATGCAAGATGATAAAACTTTCTAGCCCAACGATTTTTAAATTTGATTTTCCTCAAATTTTATAGAAAAGTCCTGTAATGCCTTTGAGATTAGGATATATATAAAATGAAAGTCTGAGGAAATCTAGTTTAGGAAAGAAAGATCTAGGCTAATCATGGTGTGTATAGCTATAATCCCAGCACTCTGGGAAGTTGAGGTGGTGAGGTAGGAGAGTCAGGTTTGGCAGACTGATTGGGAAAATTAGCCTAATCTATTAATTGAAATTTTTCAGGACATAGGCTCAGAATAGTTACTGAAGCCTTACATGTAGAAGCAGTCACAGAGTGTTGTCTTCAATTCTCATGAGAACTTGAGAAACTTTCAGTGGACACCCTACATCTCCCATCAACCTGAGTAGGAAATACAAAAGGATAATTATCCTTGAGTTCTCTGTACTGTGTTCTTTCACAGAATTGCTCTCCTGCTGTGGAGTGCTCTTTTGCTACTTTTACTTGGCCCAAACACACTCTGCAAAACATGCTTTTCTACCTTTTTCTTTTTTTTTAAATGTATTTTAGTATAGTGTCTACAAGGTCTCACTATATAGACTGGACTCAGGGGTGATCCTCCTATTTTCAGCCTCTTGAGTGCTGAGATTACAGGCGTGATCCACCATGCCCAGTCTCAATCCCTGTCTCAGTGTGCCCTGGGGGTGGGGACAGGCTCGATATACTGAGGATTGAACTCTAGTCACTCTACTCACCCTAAGCAGATGCTGTAGTCCACTGAGCTATCTGGCCGGCCTTCTTTTTCTACCTTTAATAAACGTAACGCCTTGCTACCTTTTGCACTTGTTTTGTCTATTTCTTTGTTCAAGACTAGAAGAACCTAGAAAACACTCCTAGAGAGAGACCACAGAACCAACCACACAACATGGTCATAACAGGACACTGCAAGTTCAAGCACAGCCTGGGAAACTTACCAACTTAGCATGACACTGTCTCCAAACACAGAAGGGGTGGGGCTGTAGCTCAGAGTGAGGTACAGAAGCCCAGGGTTCAATCTCCAGTACCCCATTAGCAAAAAGCGTCTGGAAATCCGTAATGCACAGCTTCCAGTCTCTGCTGGGCAACCACAGCTCCCAAGCGAAAGTGAGTTGAATTGCAAATGGCCATCATGCCTGGGATCTGGATCCTCCACAATCTTCCTTATCTTTCTTAATGTTCCCGTTTCCTGTTTGCTCTATGAGCCACATTATGTAATCCTAATCCTCTCAGAATCATCTCCTCTGGAAACACCTTCACAGACACAACCCAAAAATGTTTTCATATCCCTAAGTGTTCTTGATTCAAAGTGATGCTTAAAATTAATCATCACAAAGGCACAATTACCATATCAGGAATGGCAAGGGGACATTTGTATAGATCCTAAAGATATTAACCAGGATATAAAAAATTATATCCATGCCAATGTTTTAAAAAGTAGATGAACTGAATGAATTCTTCGAAGATACTAATGCTGACATAAGAAGATGTAATCTATACTTTCAAACATACCCCTGAGAGAAAACAAAAATAGAAAAATAAGATGTGACAGTTAAAATAACTTCTGGGAAGTTGGCAGAGTGATGAGAAAGAGCCTCTCAAAAATTATGTCCAGACACTGGAATATAGCAAAGTCAGGAAGAGAAAAAGAGAGGAAAGTAGGCCCTGAGAGCCCAGAAAGGATCTGAAGCAGGAATTGAAACCCTCAGGAAAAGTAAGGAGAAAGACTTCAAGGAAGGATGTGGCAGGTAGCACTTTTTCCCTGAATCCAGACTCACTGGATGGGAGGGGTGGCTTGAAACTGCAGTGCACACTGACTAGTGGTGACGCCAGAGGCATCCACAGAGAAATGTATCAGTGGCACAGAGCAGTGGATGCAGTGGACTGCAGTGGCTGGTGAGTTACTTGGGTTTATTTTTTTTATTAATTTTATTGAGAAAGAAGTAGCAATGAGACAGTTTCAAAACAGGTTATTAGGACAGTTACAATAATTAATACATTGCATATTGTTGTCTTTGTAGTAGTTATTCAGAGTACAAGACGCAGACATGATATCTTGTCTAAACACTATTAGTTCAAAACTTCTCATTGAACTAAGAGAAAGTAGCTGTATATGTATATACACACACACACAGGCTGGTCCAATGGCAGTAGGTAATCAGAACTTATTAACATTAGTGTCACTACAGTTACTTGGGCTTAGATGTCCCTTAGGAGATGGTGATCAGCAGATAGCCGTCTCGGAAAGATGCCAATTGAATTCTGAATGCAGAATAGCTGCAGGCCAGCTCCATCTAGTGGCTAGTAGTGGCAACACCAGGAAGTCAAGATCAAGTCAGCAGGAGGGCAGGGAGCCAAGTTTAGACTGAGATGAGACAGACTGCTGCAGGTTCAAAGCCAGAAACCAACCTGAACTTCAGTGGAAATAAAGGTACAGGCTCACTGGGATTATCCAGTATTGCACCATAAAGCCATGGCTGGCCTGCTGATACTGATCAGCTCAGATGTGAACACTACCTGCCCACACTGTCAACTGGTACAGCATACTCATGCCTGGAAGTGTGCATATTTTTTCACTTTTCCCTCTCTCTCTTTTTATTTATTTTACTTTATTTTTTTGCTGAACCAGAGATTGAACTCAGGCCCTTGTGCTTGCCGGGAAAGCATTTATTCCACTAAGCCATCGCCCCAGCCCCTGTTTTTTTTTTTTTTTTCTTGATTATATATTCTTGTTTTTATATGGATATGAACATGGTTTTGAGGTTTTTTTTTTATAGTTGTTGTTTTTCTTTTTAGTTTTTCCTTTTGCTCTTTCCCTTGTGTCTTTTTCACCAAAGTCTGAGTGACCTTCTTTTGTCACCCACTCGTTTCTCATCTTTTCCTCTTCTTCTATTTCTCTATTTTTTTCTCCCAACCTCTTTTAATTTTTCTCCTGAGGGTAAAATGGCCATATTGTACATACAATGGCCATACTGTAGCATACAATTATCCGGTTCATTTAGATTTTGCTATGTAACCATATTTAATTCATACAGTTAAAGGTGACAAATTAATGGTTATCTTAGTTTGTTATTTTCTAGGCTGTGTTTGATGCTGTTGTTATTGCTGAATTATACCACCTCTGCCAATGTGACATAACTGTTGCTATCAGTTGATTTTCCTGGTGTATCAAGAGTGAGATTCCATATGGGTCATAAAAATACTAAAGACCAGTCTCAAAGAATGAGGGGCTGGGCCAAGTGGCAAACTCTCACCCCCAGTAAAGTGAAGAGATAGGGTTGTATGACAGATACTGTCTTAGTTACTTTTCTTTCATTGCTGGGACAAAATACCCAACACCCAAAATTAAGGGAGGAAAGGTTTACATAGCTCAGTTTGTGAAGGTTTCAGTCCATATACAGCTGGCTCCAAGGCAGACTGACATGTGGCAGAGGGCAGCAGTTTATGGTGGTGGAAAACAGCAAAAGCAAAAGGGAGGAGTAGGGGCAACAATGGCAACAGACAGCACGTCTGTCTCTCTTACATTGCATTCAGGCTATCTGCTGCAGGCTAGATACAGCACTCACACCCATAATACCAGCAGCACTTATACCCATAATCCCAGCATTAGATCATAAATTAATCACAAACTCTAGAAGTCCACTCCATAACTGTATGAAGCTTTGGGGGGACAACTAGACACAAACCATAACAGATACAAAACCCGAAAGTCAGAAATACCTGGAAGACACCTCTGAGAAAGTCATTTCCTAAATGTAGCAAATACTAGCAATAAAGTTAGTAGCCATAGGTAATTTACAAGCATCATCCAGAAATTAAACTTTTAAAAGAGGAAATGTGAAGACACTTTTAAACAAGATGTAACTTCAGACTTCCAGCTCACCAAAGGCAAACCTAGGAGGCAATGAGGTGGAAAAATCAATCTGGACTCTATGAAGTGGTAACAGCAGAAGCAACATAGAAGATGAATGAAGCTCTAGAAATAATTAAATCAGAAATAATTTCTCAGATAACTACAGAGATGGTGAATACAAAGAAAGACATGCTTAATGACTCTAGATTTGACACAGATACAGATTAAAAAAAAATAGAGGACCTTTAGAAAATGATGGAAGCCATGAATACTCAGTATAAGGAATAGAATTCATGGAAAGGATTTTCCAGATAACCAAAAGACTAAAAGTTCCACTGAAAGTATACACAGCAGAATGAGCTAATGCAATGACAGAATTTCAGATATAAAAGACAAGTTGCATTTAGTCACCATGAAAAGAAAGATTTCTTAAAAGCAGTAAGAGACCATGAGAAATAATGCAGTAGCTGCAGATGATACTAAGAAGAATAACATAATGTTGGCAGAAGTTAATGAAAAAGCAGGAGGCAGCATAAATGACCTGTTCACTGACGTCATAGCAGAGGACTTTCCAAGCAGGGAAAAAGAATCTGACATACAGATAAGTGGGGCATATGAAACTGTAATTAGTCATGATGAGAAAAAACTACACTAAGCCATATATATATATATATATATATATATATATATATATATATATATATATATATATATAGTGCAGCAATTCAACACAATAACAGAATGTTAAAAGCTATTAGAAAAAAGTAAATCACCTATAAAAGAAAGCCCATCAGAATCACAGCAGACTTCTTAACACACTCTTAAGTCAAGGAAAGCTTTCAAGTGAAGTGAAGAATTTCAAGTCTAAAGAAAAACTATTTCCAACCCAGGTTGAAGTACTGTACAAGACTAGGTTTCAAAATTCAGGGAAAAATAAGATCCTTGCATGACAAAGAACACCTGAGGAAGGGCTGGGGAGATGGCTCAGTGGAATAAGTGCTTCTCTGGCAAGCACAAAGGCCTGAGTTCAATCCCCAGTTCTGTAAAAAAAAAGAACACCTGAAGAAATTCATAACACCAATACTCCAAAATGTTCTAAGGAATACTCCAAGAAGAGATAACAAGGATTATAATTCCATAAATCTCAACAAAATGAATCTACCCAGGCAAAGAAATCAATTAAACACAAGGAGAAAAATGGGAGCCAACAAAAGGAAAATAACATGACAAGGACAAGTCGATATATATGAATCAGAACCATCAGTGTTAATATTCTTAACTACAGTAGTAAAAAAAAAAAAACAGACTGGGGCAGCAAGATAGCTCATAAACTAAGTGCCTGCTTAGGCAAATGCAGGGTACAGGGTTCAATCCCCAGCACCACATGCTGCACCAGACCTACCCCTAGGCACGCTGAGCTGGCTGAGTCCAGGCGTGACCCAATCATTTGCTCAAGTCCAATACTCATTCATGATAAAAACCCTACAGAGGGGCCTGGGGAGATGGCTCAGTAGAATAAGCGCTTCCCTGGAAATCACAGGGGCCTGAGTTCAGTCCCTGGCTCTGCAAGAAAAAAAACCAAAACAAAAAACCATGAAGAGAATTAGAATAGATGGTATATGGATTGATACATTGTGTCAGCTTGAGAAATTTAATAAGCATTTCATCAGGGGGCGTGGTCCTCATTTTGCAAGCCCCCTCATCCTGTGCAAGAGGAGGGCATGGAGATGGATGGCTACACCTTGCCCTGGAGGGCAGGGTAGCCTGCTTATAACCTAAGAAAGAAAAGAGGCTAGCTCCCCCCACATACAGAGTCTTTGCTGCTTTTGCTGTTTTCCCCTACTATGAAATGTTGCCCTCTGCCAGATGCCACTGTGCCTTAAAGCCAGCCAAGTATGGACTGAAACCTCCACAAACTGGAAGTTACATAGACTTTTCCTTTTTTAATTTTAGGTGCCAGGTATTTTGTTCCAGCAATGAGAGAAAAGTAATGAAGGCAGATGGCCTTTATATCACTTTGATAAAAAGCCATCTATGACAAACCACCAATCAAAATCATACTAACTATACACAAACTGAAAGCTTTCACTCTAAAATTAAAAAATAGAAATGATGCCCACTGCGACCACTGTTACTCAATATAGTTCTAGAAACATTAGCCAGAGCAATTAGACAAGAGAAATAAAAGGAAAGGAATTTGTCATTATTTGTAGACATGCTACTCTATACAGAAGACCACAAAAATTCCACCAGAAAGCTCCTACATTTAATAACTAAATTCTGTAGCATGTTGATTCAAAGTCAACATTTAAACATCAGTAGACTCCCTATACACAAATAACACACTGAAAGAAAATTAGGGAAACAACCCCTTTCATAATAGCATCAAAAAGAAAAGAAATACCTAGGAATCAGTTTAATGAAATAAGTGAAAGACCTGTACATTGAAAACTGCAGTGCTCTGAAAGTCGTTTCATGAAGATTGGAAAATGGAAAGATAGCCCTTGCTCTTGGCTAGGTACAATATAATGAAAATGGTCATACTTCTAAAACTATTATATAGATTTAATGCAATCCTGCTCAAAACTTGAACAGCATATCTCACTGAATTAGAGAAAATTGTAAATTCATTTAGAACTAGAAGAGACCTAGAGTATCAAATACAATTCTAGGCCACAAATGAAACAAAGGAGGCATCAAAACTACACTATAAAGCTACTGTGATAAAAACAGTATGACCAAAATAGACCCCATGATTAATAAAACAGAAGATGCAGAAACAATTCCAAGTACATTCATCCGCCTTATCTTTGGCAAAGAAGCCAAACACCTTCACTTTCTTACTAAAGGGTGCCAGAAAAACTGGCTTTCCACATGCTGAAGATTCAAACTAGACCCACGTCTAACAGCATACACTAAACAAATTAAAATGGGTTGATAACTGAAGTATCAAAACAGAAACACTAAATCTGCTAGAAGAGAGAATAAGTAGAACTCTTTTTTTCTGTGTATCTTTGTGTGTGTGTGTGTGTGTGTGTGTAGAACCAGGGATTGAACTCAGACGCTTGCACTTGCCAGGCAAGTGCTTATTCTACAGAGCCATCTCCCCAGCTCCTGTGTGTCTTTTTGAGACAGGGTCACATTATGCAGTTCAAGCTGGCCTTGAGCTCACTTTGTAGCCCATGATAGTCTGGAATTGACAACAATCTTTCTGCCTCTGCCTCCTGAGTGCTAGTACTATAGGTATGTGCCACTATGCCCAATTTGAGCACTTGGAAGACAGGTGTAGGAAAATACTTTATGAACAAACTCCTAAAAGCATATGAACTATCACAAAAGGCAACAACTTGGATTTTATCTTATTGGAAGACTTCTGCACAGCAAGAGAAATCACTAACAAAATAAAACACAAATAGGTTTAAAAAATGTGCCATTTTTTTTTTTTTTCAGACAAAAAACTATCTAGACCATATTTAAAAACTCTGAAAAGGGGGATGGCTCAGTGGAATAAGCACTTCCCTGGCAAGCACAAGGGCCTGAGTTCAATCCCCGGTTCTGTTAAAACAACAACAACAACAACAAGAAAACCTCCAAAGAAATAGACTCCAACAAATTTAAAGATCCATTCCAAAAAAAAAGGGCATCTGAAATTAATGAACACATCCTAGATAAGGAAGTAGAAGTGGAAAATATATATAAAATATGTTCAACATCACTACTCAGTTGAGAGATGAAATGCAAACAACACTGAGATTCCTTCTCACCCAGAAAGAATGACAATTATCAAGAAATGAACCAATAAGAAATGTTGGCAGGGCTGTGCGATAAAAGGTATCTTCTTCACTGTTGTTGGGAGTGAAGACTGGTAAAACTATTGTGGATATTAGTGTGGCATGGGGTTATGGCAGAATAGATTCTAATTTTATAGCAGCCAGGAAGCAGTCAAGGGAGTAGCTGTGACTATAATCTACCCTTCCAGATCATGCCCATGGTGATTCACTTCTTTGACCAGACCCTACCCCTTAATAGCAAAGGCTATAATCCTCTCATGAGCCATTCACCTCCCCTAAGCCCCTTTTATGACCGCATGAGTCCCTTAGGGGACATTTATATATAAATCATAACATTATGCCATAACACCCCACCCTTGGCTCCCAAAGATGAACATGCATTTCTTTTTTTTTTTTTTTTGCAGAACTAGGGATTGAACTCAGACCCTTGTGCTTGCCAGGGAAGCACTTATTCTACAGAGCCATCTCCCCAGCCCCTAACATGCATTTCTTTATGCAACATGCATTCAGTTTCTCTCTAAAAGTCACTGGTCTTAACAGTATCAACATTGTTACAAAGACCAAGTCTGTATGAGACTTGAAGCAAGACTCCTAGCTGTGAGCCACTATAAAAATCAGAAGGGAGTTTAAACCCTGTCATTAAAAAAATCTGGGGTGAATATTCACATTCTAAAAGGCAGGAGTAGGGCTAGAAACAAATGCAAGACCAACACCCAGCAGGGCAAATGTCTAATCCCATAGCTTCAGGTCCAGTACCTAGGGCAAGTTATAGTACTTAAAGGGCTTGGGCAGTCCCTACATTACTGGAGGTTACACCCCTCATAGCCTCTCTCTTCGGTGAGTTTTGTTCCCATCCCTGGTTGTGGCTTTCCTCAGATGTTTCATGTTTCTGGCCTTGTCAATTTTCTGGAGTCTTCATTACACCTTTGGCTTCACTCAGAGTTCTGTGTCCTGCCTTCTCAGGGCAAGTAAGGCCTTCCTTGAAAACTAGAAGCCTCTGTGACCCCACAACTTCTGAATTCTGCACATCTGTAAAACCAGTATCATGTGAATAATGCTAGGACTCCCTTCTCTTCATTTTTGCAATTTTGAGCTGATGGTTAGGCCTTTAATTTTTGTTGTTGTTGTACCAGGGATCAAACTTGGGACCTTGTTCTCAACAGGCAGCTGCTTAAGCTGCTATCTCCCCAGCCTGGTTTATCATTTAACTTTAAGGCATATTTCTTATTGTCATACTGTAAAGTATTTGGCTTCTCTTTAACATTAATCCATTCAGAAACCAAGTTATTCTGTGCCCCCACTTTACAGTCCCTTTCTGGTGAAACTGAGAACTTTTCAAATGAGCTTTTGCTTCTAAATTTCAGTATAAACCTATCTAAAACCAGCTAATACTATCTCTCCTGCATCCTGAACATGAGACTGGTTTGAAATTTCCTGTACTAGATTCATTAGCCCATACACTTAATGTCATAGCAATGCCTTAACACAGAAAAGAAGACAAATTTTCCACCAGAGGATTATTAGGTTAGTTTTATCCCTTAGTTATTGCAGACTGACTGGGTCTACAATCTTCCAAACCAGGGGATGGTGAAGACTAAGTAGGAGACAAACAGAGTGATTTCAGCATTCTAGGAGGATCAGAACCCTCTCACAGGGCCAGGGATGTATGTAGCTTCACGGCATAAGTGCATGCCTGGCAAGCACAAGGTCCTGAGTTGGATTCCAGGTACAAACAAACTAACAAACAAATCCCTCTCACAATTTGAGAGTCTCTAGGGGCTAGGTCCAAGATCTTCTCTGGGTGGCCTATATCTATTTAACAATCAGAACAAGGGAGGAAAATACTCAAGGAGCAGGGAACCACTCAAGGACTTCTCCAAGTAAGGCATTATATTAATATAGAAGAGCTATATTAAATCCAGGAAGGTCTCCACCCAGGAGGTTGGTGGTTGGAGCCAGGTGTCCTTAGCTGGTGCCTTGTCCTATCCTTTGAGGATTCATGGATCCACCCACCATTGCAGGCCTCAGTAGGGATCAGTGACCAACAGAGGTTCACTTACTATGAATCTATATGATTTTGCAGCTTAATTCTGGGCAAGGGGCCTAGGCCTCAGATAGACTCACAAATAAACATGGAAGGCACATTGGTTAAGTTCTGCTCAGAGCTACTTTTTCGCTTTTTGTATAGGTTTTATTGGATTAATTTAGCTGCTGTCTTTGGCTTTCTACTTGTTTCTCATGTATTTACTCAGACCAATACTTGTATTTTTGTAAAACAGCTTCAAATTCTTCTTAGAACAAAGTAGGCTATATGTCAGGCATGGTGGTGCACATCTGTAATCCCAGCACTCAGGAGGCTAAGGCAAAAGTATTGCTCCAAGTTTGAGACCACCCTGGGCTACAAAGTGAGCTCAATATTAATATTTAGCAAATTAACTCCTCTGAATGTTTTTCTATGTGAAAAAAATGTTACCTTACAGAATTGCTCTAAGAAATAGAGATTACTTTATGGAGAGTACTAAAACATTATTCAAAAACAGATGTCAGCTAGGGACGGTGGTGCACACCTGAGATCCCAGCAGGATTTGGGAGGCTGAGGTTAGCCTGAGTTCCAGGCCAGCCTGAATTGCATAGTGAGACCATGTCTTAGAACAACTCCCCCAACAGATGGAGCTAAAATAATTATGTCACACACTTGCAAGATCTGAAGTAACCTCTAGTTCTAAGTACGTTTCTTTTTAAGAGGCTTATTTGCTTGAGGCTCTTCAGGCATTGGATGGCTAAATGTAAACATACTAAGACATACATAAAGTACCTGGCATAAACTAGTTAGTTTCTATCTCTTGACCTGGTATCCATTTGAAAAGGCTTAAGCAACTCTACCAGTTAAAATGCAATCATTTAAAAAGATCCAGTTCAAAAACATTTCTCTTATTTTCCTAACTTTTCTGGTGGATTCTACAAACCTGTTATAACACGTAGATCAGTTTGTCTTTCTTGCCCTTCCAGGTTCCAAGTTTTTTTTTTTTTTTTTTTTTTCTTTTCTTTGTATTTAGCACTGGGTTTACAAGATGTCACTATGCAGATATGACTCGTAGTGATGCCTGTGGTCAGCCTCCCAAAAGCTGGGATTATAGGCACGCCACCACGCCCAGTCTCAATCAGTCTCAGTGGGTCCTGGGGTGGGGCCGCTGAGCTATTTGGTCTGCCCCTAGGCTCCAAGTTCTTGGTGAGTAAATTCTTATTACTTTTCCATTTGTCCAGAAACAAAGTATGTTGTCAGTACTCACTTATTGCTTTGAATGATCTAACCTGAGGATGAAATGCTACTTTATGCATGATTAAAATTGCCCTTTTTGACAATTTACTCTTAACCAGGGCTAAGGCTTGGCTGTTCTGCTGACATGTCATTAGGTAAGTAAGAGTGGCCATAAAAAATCAGCAAACTCAGAACTTCAAGTTTTAATTTTTGTATCTACTGCAGGGTCTATGGGGTCTCACTAGTAGACCAGAATTGTAGTTATCCTGTTTTCAGCCTCCCAAGTGCTGGCATTATAGGCACACAGCCACCACACCCAGTCTCAATCGCCTTATCACTGATGAACTATCTGGCTGGCCCAGAACTGCAAGTTCTTTTTTTTTGTTTTGTTTTTTTTTGTCTTTTTGAGACTGGGTTTTTTACACAGTTTAGGCTAGCCTTCTGTCTCAACCTCCTGAATGGTGGAGTTACAGGCCTGCGCTACTACGCCCAGCCAGAACTGCAGTTTTTTAACGTACTGAAATGTAGTGTATTAAAAGAACTGCAGGAAGGGGCCAGAAAAATAGCTCAGTAGAATATGCACTTGCCTGGCAAGTGCAAGGGCCTGAGTTCAATCCCCCGTTCTACCAAAAAAAAAAAAAAATAAATAAAAAGAAAAAAAACAAAAAACAAACCTGCAGGGAGTCTACGAGGGAAGCTAAACCTCTTGGCTTCTGAGAACCAAGGCGAACGTTCTGGGTACGCCTAAGTTCCCAGGCCCCTTGCACAGGGAACGATACGTTTGGAGGTGTGCGGTTCAAGGCATCCAGAATCGGCCTGAAAGGCAGTGGAATCAAAGGTAGAAATGCACATTATGAAGGCATGTGGCCTAGACAACCTGGGAGTACTTTGATTTCTTTTCCCTCAGCACCGCGATCTTAGCTTCGTGTCCTTTATCTGGGCTCGCTGACCGGCCCTCGGCCCGAGGTCGCTGCCTCCAGCGGACAATCCCGGGCGGCCCGCGGACCGGCAGGTGACGCGGCCGCAGCCAGGCCCGCGCATGCGCGCCGCGCCACCCCCGCCCCCACCGCGCCCGCGCCCAACGCCCCCGCTGCGGCCCGCGGGCCATGGAACCCGCCGAGGCCGGCGCGGTCCGAGCACAGCCGCCCCAGTGTCCGGGCGCCGTCGCCCCGTGAGCCCGGCGGGCCGGGTCTCGGTCGCTCGCTGCCCGCCCCGCCCGGTGCCGCGCGTGCGCGCCGCCGGGAGTGCGAGAGCGCGAGTGAGGGGTGGGCCGCCGCGACGATGCCGCGGGGCCGCCCCCCGAAGCCCCGGGACGGCGCGGCGCGCGGCGACTCCGGTAAGGCCCGCAGCGACCGCCCGAGTCCCCGGATGGGCGCGGGGGGCGCCGGGAGCAGTGCGGCGGGGCGGGCGGGCGGGCGGCGGCGCGAGTGGCCGGGCGGACGGATATGGGCGCCGCGGCCGGGCCCCTCCGCGCTGGGCCTACTTTCCGGGCCGCGGGCGGCGCGGGGGCGGGCGGGTGGCGGCGCCTCCGCCTCCTCCCCTGCCCCTCACCTTCCTCGGCCCCCTCCCCGCCGCCGCGCTCCTCTTGTCTCCCGCCGCCGGCCCGCGCCCTGGCCGGCGCCCCTCTCCCCTTACGGCTCCCCGTCCGGGCCCCTCCGCCCGCTCCCTCCGCCGGGCCTTCGCGGAAGTGGGGGAAGCGGCCGCCCTCAGCAGGGCGGGAGGCAGGCAGGCCGGCGTCCCCAGGCCTGCGCAGCGGCCGGCCTGAGCTTTTGCCGCGCGCTGGGCGTGCACGCTTCGGGCGCAGGGCTCGTCCCGGAAGGCTGCCACGCCGAGCGCCGAATCTGTGCACTGGGGGCGCCCGCGCCAGGGGACTGCAGGCGCGCAGTAGGCGTCCGGAAGTATTTGTCTCGGGCATTTGTGCCCGGCTGTATTCGGCTGAGTTCATAAAATGTTTTGTTTTACAAGGAAGGAGAAACGTACAGTTTTAAAACTGGCAAATCAATGATAGAAAAGATGCCCTCACTTTTTCTCCCAATAAAGGGGGTTTAACACGCCCCAACCCCAAAATTTAGTGAGAATGATTGGGTTTTACTGTAGAGGGAAAACGGGCACCCTCTTACTTGGTGCTTTTTTCGGAGATGGAGTCATCTAGTCGGAGGCGCAGAGCTCTGCTGTGATTATTACGCTTCATTTTTGGCCTAGGGAATTACCTGGGAGTCAGGACACTATGCTTCAGTACTCGCTAACAGTTTGTGCAGTTAGGGTGGTTCTTAGGGTTTGTAAAGAATCTTGCATTGGTGCTTGGAAGGCAGATGCAGGCCTAACAATCTGTTTAGAGGAGGATGGATTGTGCATTGATTTCCTCTTGACTTTATGCTTGTTACTGGCTGCATAGGTTTGTGACTCATTGTTGAGCTTTACTTGGCTTAAGTGCGCTGAAGCTCATTAATAGGTTGAGAGGAGCGGAGATGCAGATACAGAATAAGGTCAGGTCTTGAAATACAAAGGATTAAGTTTGTTCTAGAATCCTTTACAAAGAAGAGGTATCAGTGCAAGTTTAGAAACAAACTAGAAGTTATTGGTACTGTACTTAATAAAGTTAACAGGTATAGAAATAAATGCTAGGTCCTGAACTTCTGTAGGAGTCTATACACTTCTGACACCCTTCTGGACAGCTGGGAGCCTTCCTGGGTGGCTGGGGAGGCTGATACACGCTGATTTCCAAATGGTTGACAACCACTCAGAGCACAGACTGTTGGTGTCTATTGCCTCTTGGAGCTTTGAACTTAACCTTATTTTGCTAGTAGATTGATATTTTTGTTAATATGGCTTGTGCCTGGAATGGTGGATGTGTTGTGCAGTGTTTTGAATGTAAAAATTCCATTGTCTCAAGACTGGGAGCCTATTCTTTCCTCAGTATTCTCTGTTAGACAGGGCATTGCTGCTAACCTGGGCTTTCAAGCACAAACCTAAGGATGATCCTGTTTCAACTGTAATTCATAAAGAGTCTTGTACCTTCTCAAAATTATATTTCCAGTGTGCCCATCCTTCAGTCTTTAAAGTGGAGGCTCCCAACTCTGCGTGTGTGTGTGTGTGTGTGTGTGTGTGTGTCTGTCTGTCTGTGCTTCTGTCTCTGCCTGCTTCTCTCCCTCTCATTTTTGAGACAAGTTCTCATTCTGTAATTCAAGCTGATCTTAAACTCAACTATGCAACCAGGATGCCCTCAAATTTGTTGAGATCCTCCCAAGTGCTGCGAGTAAAGGTGTACTGCCCTGTACTAATCTTATCCTCCTTAGATCCATTATTTATCACCGTGGATGATCTTTTTAACCTGACAGTGACATTCCATTAAAGCTCTTAAATAGATTCCTCATCTCTGTAACATAAAAAGCTCACCACAGGACCCTTATCCATCTCACAGGCCCACATCCCTCAGAACCCTCACTGAACTTGCAGTTGTTGAGTCTTCTCTTGCTGCATTGTTCAGTCTTTGGTGTCATTGATAGTGCCACATTTTTCATCCAGGACCTTAGACCTTGTTCTATCACCTCCTTTTGTGCTTCTGAAACCCTGAATGTTGTAGCTTCTTCAGAGGTGCTGTCCTCAAAGTTGTCCAAAGTACCCTCTGCTTTGTACAAGTCATTCTCTACAACAATGATTTGCTGGGGAACTTGGTGAGATTCTATCTCAGACTGAAAAAGGGATGGAAAGGTAGTTCTGTGATAGTGTCCCTAGGTTCAGTGAGGGTAGGGAGAAAACACTCTTTCTTACTGTTATTTTTTCATAAAAATATTTGTGTATGTTCATATGGCATGTGCCTATTTTAAGTGAATAAATATTTTAACTGCTTAAATTTTAATAGGGCAAATATTAGGTATAACTCATAAACTAAGGTCATTTAGAGCCTCAGTAGTATTTGAGAATTACTGTTACTCCCAGTAGTGACTGTCATAATCTGAAATGATTTTGTCCAGTTTTTGGTTACCCCATTAAAATTTTATTCTTAAGAAAACTCTGTAAGGTAGGTAGGGATTTCCACAGATAATAGAAGTGAAGTTTAGAAAAGCTAAGTGATTTGGAAGGCTCATTTAGCAGAGTTTGGATTTATGTCTGTGTTTGAGTCCAGAAAGACATTTTATTGTTGTGCCTTAATAAATGCAAAGGCTATTGTTTGGGTGAATCCATGTCTTTTAGGGGCATTTTTCATTGGTACATATGTAATGTATTATACACATATATAATATATATTATACATATATATACATATATATTATATCAGCTTGTGCTTCTGAAACCCTGAGTGTTGTACCTTTTATATATGATATATAATATATAATAATTACATTCATAATACATAATTTATAAGTATATGATATGTCTTACTTTTTTCATATTTCCTTCCCCTCCCTTCAACTCTTCTTTGCTTCCTATTTATGAAGCTGAGGCCCACCTGCCATCCCTCATTTCTTAGTTCTACCCCTTCCTTGTTTACAAAAGCTTTGTTTCCATCTTTTCCTTCTTTCTCATCTCTTCTTTTTATTCCCACTCCCACCACTCTTGATGGCCTCATTTGAGCATTTTCTTTCCATTTTCCAATATTTGTTACACATTTTGGACCTTATTTATGCTTTCGGTTTCTCACACCAGAAAAACAGTGTGGTGGTTAAACACCTGTGTCCCATTTATTTCACTTAAGAGTGTGGTCTCAAATGGATTCTTGCATCCCTTTAACAAGAATGCCTCAAATTTATCGTTTATGGCAGAGAGTTACTCTATTGTTAAAAACAAAACCCACATCTTCTTTATCTATTCATTAATTGATGAGCATAGGGGCTCTTTCCAAGATTTTGGTATTAGAAACTGTGCTGCTGTAAGCATGGATGTGCATATATCAATGTGGTATGATGCTTTAATTCTTCAGAGAAAATACCAAGAAGGTGAATAGGCTGGTTGAATGGAACCTCTAGTTTCAGTTTTTTGAGGTAGTCTGCACTGATTCCTGTAGTGGTTGCACCAGTTTATATTGCCACTGCAGTGGAGATGGGTTTCTTTTTTCTGGATAGATATGTTTATTCTATTTATTTAATTTTTGGCCGGTTCAGCCCACCCTGAGGGCAGGGCTGGTGCTGCATATGGTGCTGGGGATTGAACCGTGGTCCTCTGTGCCTGCCTAAGCAGACTGCTGAGCTATCTTGCTGTCCCTCTATTTTTATACTGGAGGTTGAATCCAGGATCTTTACGCAGGTCTATATCTACAGCTTTTAAAAATTTTCCATTTTAAAAATAATTTTAAACTGACCTGTCACCTCCCTAAGTGCCTAGATTACAGCTATTTTTGAGCATTTACTGTGGTGGGTTACTGTTGTAGATCTGGGGGATATAACCCAGAATTAGAGACTTGATTTGTGCTCCTGCTCTCAGGAGATTGTTGGGGATAATAGTAGAAACAGTGTACAGCAGTAGGTAATAGCCCATGAAGATAAGGCTCCTAGGGAAAATGATGTAAAAATTAAAATCTAACTAAAGCCAGGCCTACCCAAGTGAGTGTGCGACAGAAGTAACCCTCCACTTACTCAGCACAAGTTCATGGTTATATGTTGCAGCTGTGTGAAATGCTAGGCTGTTGCATTTCTAGTGTATCACTAGTTTTGTTATTTATTTTTATCTTCATTATGTTCAAGATTCTTTTGTAATCTCTATCAAGATCATTTTTCCCTTAGGGTTTCTCATACATTCCTCAGTAAGGGGTAGTTTGTTTCCAAACAATTGGGGCTTCTAAAATTGCCTAGTTTGTTATTAATTTCTACTGTAATTATATTGTTGTCAGAAAACATAACTTGCATTATTGTAGTCATATGAAATTTGGAAAGGCTTGTTTCATGTTCTGTGGTCATTTTGCAAGTGTTCCTTTTATACTTAAAAGGAGTATGTAACCTTGGCTTTATTTTTGGTCAGTTATGAGAAAAGTAATGTTTTCTGTTGTTACTTACTTTAGGCCATCCTAATGATTGTGAAGAAGTGCTTAAGGGTTTGATTTACATTTCTCTAGCGATTAATGATGTAGTTAACTTTTGTGTATTTGGCTATTTGTTTTCGGATAAATGTCAATTTTTAAATTTTGTGGCTTGTCTTTAGTGTTAAGTTGTAAATTTTCTTTTTTATCTTTTTGAGACAGGGTCTCACTGTGTAGCCCAGGCTGGTCCCAAACTTGCAATGATCCTCAGCCTCCTGAGTGCTGAGACTCCAGGTGTGCACCACCATGCCCATCTTCTTTATGTATTTTGAATAGTAAGATCTTACTAGAGGTAAATTGCAAATGTTTCTTCCATTTCCTAGCTAGTCTTTTCACTTTTTAATAATGCTTTTGACACATGAAATTTATGAAGTCCAATTTTTTTCTTTCAGTATCTATAGCTTTTATGTCATATTTAAGATACCATTACCAAAGCCACAATCATGAAAATGTTGGCTTATTTTTTTCTGAGTTTTTTCTAGTTTTAGTGCTTAAGTTGAGAACGTGGATCCAATTTGAATTAATTTTTGTATATGGTAGGCTGTTAAGGGTCTGAGTTCATTGGTAAGTGTTCTTTCCTAATTGAATTATTTTGGAACTCTTGTCAAAAGTGAATTGATGGTGTAGATGAGGGCTTTTGTGGACTCTTAATTCTGTTCAGCGGGCTGTATGTCTGCACTCATGCCAGTTCTACACTGTATTGATGTGTCAGTTATACCTAGGCACATTAAATGCACAACTATATAATTATAAATTATTTTTGTATTACTTGAAGTCATCTCACAAATTGGTAGTACATGTTATACTTGAAATGCTGTTTCTCTACATTTGTAAGAGATATATAACTGCATCATTATGCGCAAACTAAGGCATTCATGTTCATTCTTGTATCTGTCAGCTTGAAAATACTTGGCAAAGAACATTCAGCAGCTGTATAAAAATATAATACACAGAGGTATTAGATATACCTCTGCCATTAGGTCTACCGACTGCCACTGAAACACATACTTTAGTGCATACAAGTTTGTATTTCTGAGCAAACTTCTGAGAATCGTTGGTGAAAAACAAGACAGCTGCCCATTCCAATAGAATCAGTTTTCTGAAGATTGATACTTAGGAGAGCAGCCAATCTTTTTGTCCAGCAACAAAGATAAAAACGTTTATTTGTTTTAAAGAGCTTATGATTGAGTAAATAGGATAGCCATTTATCATAGAAAGTGATTCATGGTTTGCACAAAGCCCAGTGCCCCTAGCATGATGAAGGTTCAGGGTGTTGTGGGGGAGAGCCGTGGGTTGTGGAGCCAGTGAGAATGCCAGGACCTGCACTGGTAATGGGCAGTTGATAAATGAGTCGTGGCTTCCACGTACAGCAGGAGTTGGCAGAATTTGTCCTAAAGGGCACGTTTAAATGTTTTACACACTGGATTATCTGGCTCCAGAACACTTGTGTGCTGCTGTAGCCTAAGAGCTACTATGGGTAATCTGTCAGTCAGTGATTATGGGTACAGTCTGAAAATTTGTGTACCACAAAGCAAGGCTATGGTTAGCTAATGCTCAATTTCAAGGAAAGACACCTGGATACAAAATAAAATTATACATTATAGAAGTTTACTTTTAAGTTAAATATATTGGTATTTAACATATGGAGAATAACAGCAGTTGTGAATTGCTTGTCAATGAATTTTGAAGAGAACTCATTCATGTAATTATTGCTCAGAATAAGAAGTAGGATATTAACAGTGTTCTAAGGAGTCACCATTATGTTCCATCTCATGCAATGCCCTTATTAGCCTCCACTGTTCTGATTTCTGATAGCATAGGTTATTGTTGGGTAGTTTGTTGAGTATTGTTTTAAAAATCATATATCTTGTTTTGGTTGGGGGTGGTGGTGCACACCTGTAATCCCAGCACTTGACTTGGGAGGCTGAGGGAGAGGATTGCTATGAGTGAGAGGCCAGCCTGTCCTGCATAGCAAGACACAGTTTCATGGAAGTCTCTTTTGTCTAATTTCTTTTGGTGCATATGTGAAATTCATCCCTGTTTTTATAGAGTAGCATTTTGTCCAATATCTGAACTTCAGTGTACTCTACTTTTGGAGAGCATATGTGTTTAGTTTCTGCCTGTTTCAAACAGTTTATGAATATTAAGCATATCTTTGTGTATTTCTGTTGTCATATACCTTGGAGTAGATTCAAAGGTATCCAGATATTTATTTAACTTTGATTGATGGTGCCAAGTAGTTTTCCAGTGTGGATATAGCAACCTTCAGTCATCCATGGAATATATGAGATTTTTAATTGTTCTACAGCTATATCAATACTTGATATTGTCTGTTCTTTTAAATTTAGCTGTCCTGGTGAATGTATATTTTTTAAAAGTTTACATATATTATATAAATTGGATCTTCCTAATGTTTGTCAGTGGGAAAAACATAAATTATCTTCCTCTTTGGGTGAAGAGAGATTATTTGGTTTGACAGACACCCACAGATAGCCAAGTGGCAGCACTGACATGCCCTCAAGTTTTTTGGCTCTTGTCTTACATATATGTCCATATTTCAGTCATGTGGTTTTATATGCCTTTTATTAACTTGGAACTAGATCTCAGAAGAGACTGTCTCCAGTTCTCTGTGAAATGCTGTAACTATCAACCCTGCTCTGAGAGTAAATGTTCTTGTTGTGTCAGTACTAACGTGTATGTTTGTAGACATGAGAAAGAGAATGACGGCAGTAACCAAAACAGAAATTATGCTATACATTGAAAATCAGTTTTTCCTGCATCAGAGGAAGTGCAGTGCTCAACAATACACTGCTGGACCATGATTGTCCAAAGGCTCTTTGACTTTCAAATTGTAATTATAGAATCGTGTCCTAGCAAGAAGATGAAGCTATGGACATTTAAAGCTTTCTTTTGCTATAACTTAATATACTATGTTTTTATTAACCTTGGATAATGACTTTGTAGGACTGAAAATACATCTGCCTGAGTTTAAAGTTTGCTCAGAAATACAAACTTGTATGCACTAAAGTATGTGTTTCAGTGGCAGTTGGTAGACCTTTTGCCAATAACAAGAGGCAGTAAGCCAATGTGAGGAAATAAGAGGGGAGGACTATACACAATTACAGATACATAGTGGGTGCTGAATGCACACTTAGGTCAAGCTGAGCTTGTTCTTGCAAAATATTTTGCTATACAAATGTAAGTGAATTGACGTCATTAGGGAGTTTAATAAGATTTTCAACTCTATCTATTTGTAGTTGTATGTTACCGAGGTATTTCATATCACTTATCACGGTGAATACCAACATTTTAGAGTGCCCTACATTTGACAACTCAGGTACTTGGCTTGGTTCTCAATTGAATATGTTTTATATTGAAAGAATATATGCAGTCTTAGTTTATACATTAGCATGAAATGTTGAAATCCACATTTATCTGTTGTCTTACACTATGCACATGTAGAAACTGGGCTGTCATTTTAGAAGCTATCACCTTGAGAGGAAATATAATTAGGAGGGGTCCATGAGTCATTAGTTGAAAACCAGTTCTACTACTGTCAGTTATGAGATTTGGACCAAGTAGTTTAATTTCCTGGGAATCTTAATTTCTTTGGCTATACAGCAAGAACAGGGACTGTATTATGTGCCTTTCTCCCCCTCCCCTGCACAAATTTTTTTTCTTTTTTGTTTAATGCTACTTGAGTAGAGAATACATTATCAAGGTTCAAAACTCAACAGTGATAATTGTGCCAGTCTTCCTAGTCCCCATTTGGATTTTATTCAGGTAATTAATACCAGTATTTTTCTTTCTGTAATTTTATAAATGTGTATTTTATATAAACATATGCAGTGCATATCCTATCTCTGCATTTCACCTCTCCTTAAAGATAAGTTAAAATTCAGAACATGCTTTTTCCATTGAATGTATTTTGGGGATTCTTTTTCTCTTCTTCATTCTTGACATTTTTATTGATGCATATGACTAATATATAATAATGAGATTTGTTTTGGTGCATTGGTATATGCATATAACATTGTGATGTTTTTTATTTCTCAACTGTCTTTACCTTCCTTTTCTTCTCTGTGACCCTATTTTCCATCCTGTCATCTTTCCTTATTTTTATTTTTACTTTGCTTATGTAAGAGCAAATATACAGTATTTAACTTTCTGAGATTATTTTGCTTAACATAGTTTTCCAAATCCATTTTCCTATAAATGACATTATTTTATTCTTTAATGAATGTTTCATTGTATATGTACACACTTTCTTCAGTTTGTTAATGGGCATCTGTGCTATTTCTGTAACTTAGCTATTATGGATTGTGCCACCATAAACTTGTGTATGCATATATCACTGTAGTACATTGTCTTTAATTCTTTCAGGGATCTACCAAGGCATGATATAGCTGGATCAAGGCTTTCTTCTCTGTATTGTTCCAATTTTAGTATATGTGCTGCCGAAGCGAGCACAAGGATCAAGGCTTTCTTGAGGTCAATCCTCAGTACTGCTCTGCCTCCCCCAGTTAACAAAAGAACTCCCAGTAATTTATTTTAAACATAGGCTAGTGATCTGAACAGAAACGTCTCGAAAGAATATAAATGCCAACAAATATATGAAACAATGCTCAATATTATAAGCCATTAGAAAATGCAATTAAAATTAATAGTAAGTTAGCATATCACCCTAGTGGAATGGCTATTATAAAAAAAGGATGTGCAGGAAAATGAATTTTTATATACTGTTGGTGCAGATGGAAATTACTACCACCACTATGGCAAAACATTATTGAGCTTCCTCAAAAAACTAAAAATAGAGCTGTAGGTTCTAGCTATTCCACTTCTGGTATATTTTCTTTCTTTTTTTGTCTTTTTGAGACAGGGTCTCACTATGCAGTTCAGGCTGACCTTAAGCTCACTTTGTAGCTGAGGCTGGTCTCAAACTCACGACAATCCTCCTGCCTCAGCCTCCCGAGTGCTGGGATTATGGCTTGCACCACCACGCCTGGCCACTTCTTTTGAGGGAAATGAAATCAACATAACAACAAAATATCTACATGTTTGTATTTAGTGTAGTCCTATTCATATGAGACAAGATAGTGAATCTGCCTAGGTAGGCACTCATCAACAGGAGAATGGATAGAGGACAGGTGGTCAGCGTATGAAATGGAATCCTGTGCAGTCATAGTGAAGAATGGCATCCTGTCATGGATAGCAGAGTGGGTGGAAGTAGAGCACATCATGTTAAGCAGAATAAGCCAGACTCAGAAAGGCAAATATTGCTTGTTCTCTGTGCAATGTAGAAACTAAAAAAGAGAAGAAAAACCTAGTACCAGGGACTAGGAAGGGAAGGGAACAAGGAGTAGGTGGATGATAAAAGGGCAATTGGATAGGATTAGTGTCTGTTCTATGCATGTGTGGAAATATAATGAATCTTATTAATATAAACTATATTAATAAAAATAGAAAAAGGATGCAGCTGTCCTCAGGAAGGCAGAACCATTCTGAGGCTGCCTTTTACTGGATCATCTCTTTCTCACATTATTCACTCTTTATAGACCGTGGCTACAGATATGTGGCAGTTGATGTAGGTATGACATCACGGCTTTGGGCCTGCCCACTTGTGGCCACCTCTAGATTCAAATCCCTCACCAAAAGATACTCTCATTCAGTAGACCATTTTGGCCCATACACACTCTAGGGCCCAGGAATGTGAATGAACTTGGACATGTGGTGGGCAGAAGGTGTTGTTTTGAGTCAGAGGACATTGCCAATAAAGGGCAGACTGAGCAGACAGTGAAGGCAGCCCAGATGGCCGAGCCTCCCACTCTGGAAGTCTTTGGTTGATGGGGTTTTTAGTGCAAAAGAGTGATCCTTGGAAGAGTAACAGTCCAGAGGTGCTTTATTGTGAAGTAATGCTCAGTGTGCAAATAAAGCATTTGCTTTTCTCCTTCTCCAATCACTCTTCTTTTTTCTTTTTCTTTCAGTACTGTGGATTGATTGCAGGTTCTTGCATCTAATGTGCAAATGTTCTCTCACTGAGCTACTTTCCACATTTAAAATTTTGAGACAAGGTCTTAATAAATTGTCTGGGCTGGCTTCAAACTTTTGATCCTCCAAGTAGCTAAAACAGATCTGAACTACTACACCTGGCTTCCACTTTATTATGAGTTTGTCATATTATCACTGTTTTGATTTTATTCTATATAAACACATTTTCTTTATTCATTTATCAGTTGAGAGGCACATGGGCTGTTCCTGAGATTTAGCTATTATAGATTGTGTTAGAGCAGCACAATCTATAATAGCTAAATCTCAGGAACAGCATTGTATCATTTTGATGTGATACCTTTAACTCTTTAGAGAAAGCACCTACAAGGGGGGCACTTGGATCAATTGAAACCTCTAATTTTAGTTTTTTGAGGAATCTCCATACTGATTTCCACACTGGTGGCAGCAGTGTGTACTCCCACCAACAATGGAAAAAGCTTTTGTCTTCACAGCCCCTCCAGCATTTGTTACTGGTTGAGTTATTGAAATTAGCCATTCTTTCTGGAGTGATGTGGAGTCTCAGCATTTTTTTCCCCCCAGTACCAGGGATTGAACTTAGTACCCTGAGCTAGCCATGCAGGTGCTTATTCTACTGAGCTATCTTCTGGCCCCTCAGCATTATTTTAATTTGCATCTCTCTGATGGCCAGTATGTTGAACATTTTTAAAAAATGTATTTATTTGCTGTCTGTACTTCTTCATCTGAGAAATGCCTATTTATTTCAGATGCCCATTTTTGGATTGGGTGTTTGGTTTGAAGGGTCTAATTTTTTAAAATACATTCTAAGTGCAAGGGCCTGAGTTCAATCCCCAGTTCCACCAAAAAAATAAAAATAAATAAAACATATTCTATACATTAGCTCTTTATATGAACAGTTGCAAGTACATTTTTTCCCATTCTGTGGTTGTCCTCTCACTGTGCTGGTGGTTTGTTCACTTTTAAATTAACTTGGGAAATTGTTCCTAGTGACTTTGAAAGGAATAAGTAGGTGCTCAAGGTTAAAAAGAAAGATTTTGATGCTTGTCTGTGTGTGGCTGTGAAGCTTCATGAAGCTATTTTCTGGTTAATGTGAATCCTAACAAGCAGTACTTAGAATGCGCTTGTCCTGTCTTACTCCTCTTAACATATCTCATTTCTAAATTTAAGATACGCCCATTACAAATATTCGACATATTAATTACATCTAGAATTTTTCATAAGTCACTGGCATAATTAGGTTGTAAAATAATAACCGAATAACATAGTTTGATTTATACATTGAGAATAGCAGCTGACATATATTGTCTGTACTTATGCAATTTCAGATGGAGCTTTAACATTGGATGCAGAGGATACCGATTATGACTGTCCAGTTCCAAACTTCCATAAATGTGAAATCTGTCTGCTGTCTTTTCCAAAAGAGTCCCAGTTCCAGCGCCACATGAGGGATCATGAACGAAATGACAAGGTATGCATTTTTAAAATGAGTATCATGAACATGAGCATTGAAACAGATATTAAAAAAAAGAAACATAAAAATCAATATGTGAAACCTAATTTTTTTCACATAAAGATTGTTAAATTATAGAGTTAATCATTTGTATAAACATTTTGGCTTTTGAGGGTGTGCCCTAGATATTATAATATCTAATGTAATCTTAGATATAATAACTAATAAATACATTGAAGTTATTTATGAGTGGGCAAATATTATTTTTTAAATGTATTTTAGTACAGGGTCCACAGGGTCTCACTACATAGATTGGACTAGCGATCCTGCTGTTTTCAGCCTTCTAAGTGCTAGGATTACAGGCATGCAGTACTACACCCAGTCTCAATTGCCTTCTCAGTGTGTGGGGGACAGGACTGGCATGACAGGCCAGGGGTAGAACCCCAGCTGCTGCTCTCTGCCTAAGCAGGCGCTTTAGTCTGCTGAACTATCTGGCTGGCCCAAGTGGACAAATACTAAGTATTTTCAAAATTTTTAGTTGTTTCAGTTTCCTAAATGACTGAACAGCAATGTTTGCTTTGAGACAGGGTTTCATTATATAGTTCAGGCTAGATTTGAAGTGATGGCAGCCTAAGCTGTTAACTTGTTATAGTCTTCCTGCATCAGTCTCCTGTGTGCTGGTATTATAGTCATGTACCATCATGCCTGGCTTTCCAACAGGGGAAAGATCACTTTATCCTCAAGTGGTCTTGCATGGCATTGTAGGTGTTTTAGGTCATTCATTAGGGATCTATCTTATTTTATTATTTTTTATTAAAAATTTTTTTTTTCTTTTTAGGCCTAAGCAAGAGCCTTGTGTATATTAAACACGTATGCATCCTATCACTGAGCTGTATGCCAGCCTGTGGATTGATTTTTTAAAAAATACTTTTAATTTTCTT
This sequence comes from Ctenomys sociabilis, assembly GCA_004027165.1. NCBI lineage: Eukaryota > Metazoa > Chordata > Mammalia > Rodentia > Ctenomyidae > Ctenomys > Ctenomys sociabilis. Next base: position 26,626 of record PVKA01010991.1, on the reverse strand, counting down.
TTATTTTCATTTGTGTATTTGGTACGGGGTCTCACTATGCAGCTCAGACTCATGGTGATCCTGCAGTTTTCAGCCTGCCCAGCACTGGGATTATAGGAAGACGTCACCACGCCCAGACTCAGTCACCAGATTATTTTCCCCCGGAGGCAAGGCTGGCAAGGCAAGTGGGGAATCGAACCCTGGTCCCTGCACTTGTCAAGCAGGCACAGTCTGCTAAGCTATCTTGCTGGCCCTTATTTTCTTATTTGTACATATTAATATTATAGGATGGTAGAATTTATTTTGGAAAACTGGTGCATATATTTAATGTATCTTTATCTTTTTTTTTTTTTGGCAGAACTGGGGATTGAACTCAGGCCCTTGTGCTTGCCAGGGAAGTGCTTATTCTACTGAGCCATCTCCCCAGCCCTGTATCTTTATCTTTTCTTATCCTGTTACCCCCTTTTCTCTTTCTTCCCCCCTTCCTCTCATCCCTTTCCCAGTCTCTCCAACTCTAAAAGTCTACTGCTTTTCTGTCATCTCTCATGTATTTATTTGTTTTTTTTTTGCGGAACTGGGGATATTTATTTGTTTATTCAGTGTTTTAGTATGAGAAAACATGATATTTAACTGAGTTGGCCTGATTTCTCCTATGCAGTACTATCTTAAGTAGAGCTTTGAATCCTTTTTTTGTGGTACCTTTTGTGGATATATCAAAAATATTAGTGTCTTAATAAAACACACACACAGAATCCTAGAATATTAGTGTTTACTCCAGTGGAAGACTTTGCCTGATGGATGGGAAGTGGCAGTTGAAACTACAATTCCAAAGTGAGTGCTGATTGGTGTGCAGTGTAAGTTAGGGGATGGGCAGAAATGCCAGCTCTCCTCCCTGGAGTCAGGGAGTCATTTCAGGCTCAGTACTGAGAACATGCTGCTGCTACACAGCTGTGCAGGTAGCAGGTGGCCCTGGTACTTGCAGGCAGTGCTGTCTTTGCTTGGCAGTCCAGAGGTTAGAGTTTCTATACTTCAGAGAGGACCACCAAGGGTTATGTCAACTTTGTACTGGTAAGTGGGAGAATACCTTCTAGTTGGAATCTACTGAAAGTCTACATGTTTTACATATTTTATTTGATGTGCTAACAATGAGTTGTTCAGAAATAGAAGGAAAAAGTATTGGGTTGAAGGTTCTTACATTTGTTTTTACAGACTATAACCAGCTATATTTGTGTGCAACATTTTATAGTAGGGATTTTTTTTTGTAAATATATACTTTCTTTTTAATTTTTGAGCTGGATTAGTGTTATAAGCAACTAAGGTAAAAATATTATAGGAAGTTAGATAGAGCTAGGTCCTTAGAGGAGCCAGTGCTGAAAATGAGATACTTTAAAATGGGAGAGACAGGCACATGTGCCATGGGTCAGACTTCAAGACAAAGGATAAACACACTCAAATAATTTATAAGGATAAACATCAAGGATGGATATTTGAAGTAGGTATCAGTCACCTTGAGAAAGCCAAGAAGCACCGCTAATGCAGAGCCCTACAGGAAAAGCCCCTGTTCTGTGTTCATGTCTGTGTGCTATATGACTTGCTTCCCTGTTTGATCCTGACTTAAATCAGTTTTACCTTTGCAATTTTACTAGTAATCTTATTGGTTGACCATAGTTTTGTCCTATTTGATGCCTACCTTGCTATTTCTCATGTTTCACACTTTGGACCCACTTAACATCATGGATTTCCTCCAAAAATCTTTAGAAAAAGCAGTTTCCTTGGCAGCCCACTCAAGACCCCTTCTATTTCTCTATTGAATAGGAGCTATCTTTTCCCCAATAAATGTATTCTGTTCTTAACCTTCATTACTCCTAGAATTCATTCTTGAGTTTTAGAGAACAGGAATTCCTACTGGACATCTAGCAGGATGGGAGTTTCTCTTGTTATCATTAGGAAGCTGAGGCAGGAAGATTACTGTGACTTTGAAGACAGCTTCGGCTACATTTTGAGTTCAAGGCTAGCCTGAACTGTATAGCAAGACCCATTCAGAAAATAAATAAATAAATGATAAATAAATAAAATCCTTTAAGAAATCAAGTAAAGGTCCTGCAAGATATCTTAAGGGACTAAGTGCCTGCTTAGGCCAGTGCAGGGACCAGGGTTCAATCCTCAGCACCACATGCTGTGCTGGCCCTGCCCCTGCACCCAGGTCACACTGAGCTGGCCACCGAGACTGTGCATTGGGACACACACCTGTAATCATAGCGCTGGAGAGGCTGAAAACAGGAGGATCACTATGAGTCTGAGCTGCATATTGAGACCTTGTATCAAACGTATTAAAAAAAAAAATCATGTCAAGCATTATGATGTCCCTTCTGGAAGTACTAACTCAGATCCTGAAGAACCTTCAATGTTTCTGTACATGATGGTACTTGTTAACATTTTAATAATGTTTATTAAACATTATTAAACATCTGTGAAAATATTTGTATTTCAATGTTTTCTTTAATTTTTTCTCTAAATAGCCACATCGATGTGATCAGTGCCCCCAAACATTTAATGTTGAATTCAACCTGACACTTCATAAATGCACGCATAATGCAGAAGACCCTACTTGCCCCGTGTGCAACAAGAAGTTCTCCAGAGTGGCTAGCCTTAAAGCACATATTATGCTCCATGAAAAGGAAGAGGTAATTATTTTGCATATCCTTTGCTAACTAACTGATAAATGATATCTAATCATTAGAAAGATTTTAGGTGTGAACTAGTTTTAAAAGATTTTTAGAAAAAATTTTAAAGGGCCAATAATTATCATTAAATTTGTCTCGACTAATCTCTAGTTCACTGGTAAGACATTTTCTTGCCCTAGTTGGTACCTTATGGTAGATATGCTAGTGTGTAGTACTTTTGAAGGATAACGCATGTCTACATTACTGGCAGCAGTTCTTTCTTCTTGTTACACTCCTTGTCACCCCAATCAGAAAAGGGCCAGTCAAATAGCTTAGTATATTAAAGCACCTGCAAACAGGTACAGGGACCAGGGGTTTGATCCCTGGGCCTGCCATGCCAGCCTCGCTTCCGGGATCTGTTGAGACAGCAGTTGAAACTGGGCATTGTGGCATGCACCTGTAATTCCAGCTGTAAACAGAAGAATCACTACAAGTCTGATCTAGTAGTGAAACCACCCTGTAGACCCTGGCCTAAAATACAACCCCCCTCAAAAAAAAACACTTTTGTAGAATTCTGCAGTACAAAGTAATTTTTCTGCTATTGTATGTGGTACAATCTTCTTCCTTGGCTCCTGGGTCCCCTGACCTGAAGGGATCTGGGGCAAGAGAAGACACTCATGGTATCAGAGCAATGGCTCACCCGAGGAGTGCCACAGACCAGGTCTTGATAACTTCAAGAACTGTGGGTGGTTGGGTGGGCCTAATTTGAAGTATAAGTGGCTGTTGCTTTGAAACTGTTCTCCTCCTGTTCCTCCTTCCTGGGTTACTGTGGAAATTGAAGATCAGAGGAGAAAGTAAGAGTGGCTTCTAATTCTGAGAGTTTCTTTTGTTGTTTGGCATATTTTCTTTCTGAGACAAAAACAAATACAGTGTTTAAGTTGCATATGCAAACTTGAGTTCATATTTTCTACTTGTGTTAGTCTTTGAAGAAATGCTTTTGATTCTTAAAGTGATTATTTTTATATTTTAAAACATATAACTAATGTACATGTTAGAAAAAATAAGAAACACATGTATCATAAAAGCTTACACTTACTAGAGTGTAAAAAATGTTGAGTTCATAGAAATTGTACAACAGAGTTACCAGAGGTTCGGAGTGTGGCTGAGGCTACAGAATACCAGTCTGACAGAAGAGAAAATTCAGTAGATTTGTGTATATGGCAGTTGCAACTAAAAGCAATAGTACATTGTATGTTTGAAAATTGCTGAAATATATATATATATATATATATGCACATATACATATATATACACATATATATGCATATGATTGTGTATATGTGTGTGTGTGATATTTCCATTTTGACCTTTTCTGTTCATAAACTGCCTACATTGATGTTTTCCAGAGCTCTACATATTCTTACTTTGAGAGAAAATTTAGTGTTTTTGTTTTAATATTCAGATTTTTGGTCCCTTTTGATTTTAGTTTAATACATGGTAAAAGATATGGGTATAGTTTTAATCTTTGACATGTAGAAAATCGTTTTTCCAGGACCATTTGTTAAATATGGCTGTCTTTCTCCAGTGAAGCTAGTTGGAACCTTTGTCAAAAATAACGTGACTGAGGGTGTTTGGAATTGTTTCTGCATTTTCTCATCTGTTCCATTAATCTTTAGGGTTTTCTCTCTCTTTTTTTCCTTATACCATGCTGTTTTTATCATGGAAACATTGTAGTGTGATTACAGTCAGGCATGTTTTTTTTTTTTTTTTTGGTGGAACCGGGGATATAACTCAGGCCCTTGCACTTGCCAGAGAAGTGCTTATTCCACTGAGCCATCTCCCTGGCCCAAGTCAGGTGTTTTGATGTCCCTTGCTTTGCCTTTGTTGTCTGGAATTGATTTTTTGATGGTCCTTGCTATTTTTCAGAAATCTTTCATTTGTTGATTGTTACCTGCAAATTTGTCTTCTGCATCTGATGTTCTGACCTCACATTGGTTAATTCTGCTGCATGTACATTAAGATGAGCTTTTAATCTCCTACATATCCATTTGAATCTCTTATGGGATGCAATTCTTTCCTTTATTCATGATTTTCATCACTTTCTTAAGCTCCTATATATTTTATATCTCTATCTACTCTAGATTCACTAACCATATGCTTATAATCTCTTTGATTATCTGCAGTTATTTCTGAATTGTTTTCTAGATTTATTTGCTTTCTTTCTTCCATTTGTGTGGTTTCAGAAAGTTCAGCCATTGGCTTTTGATTTTTCTACCTGTATATCCCCTGGATTTGCCTCGGGTGAACTGGGGGTTTGGAGCTGCATTTTGCTTCTGTGTCTTCTCATTTTCTCTTTCTTTCTTTTTTTAGTGTACTTGGTATAGGGTCTCATTATGCAGGTCTGACTCATAGTGATCCTCCTGTTTTTAGCTTCCCCAGGGCTGGAATTGCACGTGTGTGCCACCATGCCCAGACTCAGTGGCTGGCTCAGTGTGCTTGGGGGTGGGGCCAGCATGGCATGTGGTGTCATGTTTTGTTTCTTTTAATTTGTTTTCTGCTTTGATCCTTGCACATTGCTTATGGTAGGTTGCCTTGTTACTATTATTGAGACCCCCTTAAGAAGTGATTACTTCTCAGGATTGTTTTCTAGTCATAGCTGGCCTTTGGCTTTTTACTCTGTCCCCAGATCTTGCGTCTTCAATTAATTAGGTGTCAGGGACCACAGATTATAAATTGAGTCTGTGGGATATTCAAGGCTGTCCTTGTCGTGACCTTTGAACTAGATTAGAAGGAGAAAATTCCCCTATTTCCTTCTGGTTACAGCTGAAGCCTACGGGTAGGGATAGAGTGCTGTGGTGCTGTTCATGAGGTCTTAAGAACACTGAGGCCTGTAACAATATCTAAAGCAATAAAAAGTATTGGGTCAGGGATATAGCTCAATGACATAGTGCCTGCCTGGCAAGTGCAAAGTCCTGAGTTTGATTTCTGGTAACAGAAATGATAACAACAACAAAAATATCACCTGGTGAACCTACACTATTGTCCCTTGTCTCATTCTTGCAAGAATGCATTGTTTTTCTAGTGTCCCATAGCAACCAGTATTAATGTTCCTGGAGTTGCTTGCTACCCCTTCCCATGTACTGGCTAATAAAATAATGGCTAGCTGGAGAGTCTTGGTCTTTGCCCATCCTTGACTGACCTGCCAGTCCGCCATCGCACATTACTAAAGTGTCTCTGTCTTTTATTCCATCCTTTTGCCATACCCCTCATATAGGCAATTGGAGATCTTGCCAGGTCACTGATAATTAGAGAAGAGAAGCTTCTACCTATTTGGTTTAGCCCCAAATTCTTTGGTTGTTGCCCTACGGTATTGTCCTGGACAATCTTGTAATTGGTATACTATGAAAAACAAGTGAGCAAATATGTCACTTCGGGTAAAGTGGTAACAATAGCATCAGGTACAGTGTAGAAAATGGCAAGCTGTAGTAACTGTTAATTTGCCACCTTAATCCAGGGGTACAAGATTTATAGTTACATAACAAAGGCCATAACAAGTCAGAAAAGTATATACAGTGAATATCCCCTCAATAGAGTGATTTTACCCTTGGGAGAAAAAGTGATAAAAGAAAAAAAGAGTGAGAAATAAAAGGAATTAGAAGTAAAACTAAAGAACAAAGGAAGATTCCCCAAGCCTTGGAGATTGGTGAAGAAGACAAGAGGAAAAGAGAAAGAAAAGACAGAAACAAGGACTATACAAAACCAAGAAAATCTAAAAAGCAGTGTTCAAACTCATGAAGTAAGAACAAAAACCATTCAAGGAAAAAGAAAAGGAAAGAAGAAAAACAAAGAGAAAAAAATGTTATTTCAAGGCTCTGGTTGTCTTCTGGGGCCTCCAGTTTTGTAGTGTCCAATTCCCAGCGTGTCTCTGGTAAACAAAGAGGCAGACAGAGCCCATCTGTATCCCAGGTAATCCCAGCAATCCTGCATCATGATTAGAGCAGGATGCCAAATCTGGTACTTTTAACTCCACAGGAGTTCAGGGCCTGACTTGTTCAGCCTGCAGCAGTCTGGGTGTCTCTTTCCATCCTGACCTTAGCTCCCTAACTCTGGGTGTTTCCCAGAGTTGTGCTTCATCCAGTCTGGGAGTCCTGAGGGGAACCAGTCCTTGGCCGCTCTTTGTTCCAGGTTCGGTTAGCCTCTCCCTAAAGTGACATCTGGCCAGGCTTCCTCTGCAGGGACTCACCCGCTGTGGTAGGTCACAGTATCCACTGTTCCCTTCATAGTATTCACTACTGTGTTTCTCTCTGGAGGCCTCTGGGATTCCTCGCCTTCACTGTTTCTCTAGATTTTAGCTTCTGTTACACTGCATGGTAGGAGTCAGGGAGAGAGTGTAGTTTGCTACCTCTTCGCTTTTTTAATTCTTAAAAGATAAAGGATTACACCCTTCTTTTTTTATGTTTCAAGGTCTGTCTCTTCACTTTCCCTGGCCCTCCAGTTCTCCCTGAAATCCTTCTTAGGTGCTGGGGATCTACCTCCCTCCTTTATTCTTCCCAAGTTGTTGTATTCCAGTGTCTGGATTCTAAGCTTCAGAGAAACTACTCTGCTTCTGCTTATTGCTCCACTATCTTCTTGTAAGTCTGTAGTACATATTCTTTTAGATGTTAGAGGATTTTTTTTTTTTTGGTTTAAAGTGTTCCAATTTTGGGCCGGTGAGATAGCTCAGTGGACTAAGCACCTGCTTAGGCAAGTACAGCGACTGGGTTTGATCCTTGTACCACATGCCATGCCAGCCCTGCCCCGAGGTGCACTGAGTCGGCCATCGACACCAGGCATGGTGGTGCATGCCTGTACTCACAGCGCTGGGAGGCTGAAAACACAGGAGGATCATTATAAGCCTGAGCTGCATAGTGAGACCCTGTACCAAATAATTAAAAAAAAATTACATTTTTGGATTTTTTACTTTTAGAATTCTGTAAACTAATTTTTCCACAATTTATTGAAATAAATAGCTCAAAATTTATACTAGTTGGTAGTATTAAAAAAAGAAGAAAAACTCTGAGAAGTATACCAGAAAAGTTATTGAAGCTCATGTCATTGCAGTAAACTACTTGCCAGAAGGGTGGTATTTGGAGAATAACAGATTGGTATAGGTGCAGTTACACACATATACACTTACTTGCCCACAGGTGGCTTGTGGCAGCTACACACATATACATTTACTTGCCCATAGGCTTCTTGGTAGCTGTAGCAATACACACAGTAACTAATGATGTGGAGTAGGCTCTGCTAAAGCAGAGGGATGAGCAGTGTTCTATATAGGGTGGGCTTAGGGTCCCTGGTGCCGCAAGTACCACTTGAACTCAGCAGAGACAGGCTACATGGGGCAGGTAGAATGGGGCCCCGGGCAGAGAAGGCAGTGTAGTGTGTTAGGGCTGGAAAACTGCTGGAAAGGGGAGTCCTGGGAAAAGGCCTGGTGAGGGCATGCTTCCATTCCAGAGGCCCTAGGGCAGCCAAAAGAGCAGCTTTGTACACATTGCACCTTCTGGCTGTCCAGAGATGGTCACATCTTCAGCAGGATGCAGGTTTGTTATGATGTAGGCCTTAGTGTCATCCTAGTTAGCCAGGAGGTCTAGGGCTATCTCTAATGTGGAGAGTGTGATGGTTTCATGCCCAGATGGCTGTCACTGGACATGAAACATTGCTAGGCTTCAGAGGAGCAGGCGGTGAGTGTTGGTTCCTTTCACTGGCCAGTGGAGAGCAGAAAGGTAGTAGTGGCATGTCTTGGTTCTCCTTGTGTTGCTTGGCCCTGCTCTTTCTTCATCTGAGCAAATTGTGACTAAGTCAGCATTTTAATTTAATATTTATTTAATGTATAAAATTATACACATGGTCTATATATAAAATTATGTTTAATTTTTTAAACATAAAATTATGTACAGGGTCTCACTGCACAGATGGGACTGGTAGTGATCCTCCTGTTTTGAGTCTCCCAAGTGCTAGGATTACAGGTGGGTACCACCATACCCAGTTTCAGTTGCTTGCGCCCTTAGGGCAGGGCTGGCACAGCCCGCTGGGATGGAGCCTCCTCCCTGCATCTGCCTAAGCACATGCTTTAAACAGCTGAGCTATCTGGCTAGTCCCAAATCAGCATTTATTTATTTATTCATTTAAGTTAATTTTATTGAGAAAGAAATAGCAAGAGACAGTGTCAAAACAGGTTAGTAGGGCAGTTAGAATAATTAATACATTGCATATTGCCTTTGTAGTAGTTATTCAGAGTACAAGATGCAGACATGATGTCTTTTCTAAACACTATTAGTACAAATCTTTCTTCTCATTGAACTAAGAGAAAGTAGCTGTATATCTGTCCTATGTCCTTCCTTCATTTATATCCCCCTTTACAAAGTCAGCATTTTTAATAGACAGTGTCTGAGTACTAAAATGTATATATAGCCACCCCTGAAACACATTAACCTGAACATTTAATGGAAAGCTTGGTAAAAAGAGAATGGATGTGAGCCTAATAAGACGAAGGTGGAGATGCGAAGACGTGAGACACAAATTCTGCTTTATCATAGCAGGATTATTGTTGATGCAAAATATAGAGATGCAGCAAATGAGACTAGTTGGTTTTACATTTTGGTAGTATCCTAGAGGGAATTTTCTCTAATATCATCAAGTTACTAACAGTCTGACAGTTTGTTATTTCCTTCAGTTATTATACAATATCAGTTTAAAGGCTTTTAGATTGAAATTATTATCAGAGTGCTCAAACTATTCTATTCATTCTAGTGTTGTTTAGTATAGTCCTACGTTTTTAGATTGAAATCATTATCAGAGTGCTCAAACTATTCTATTCATTGTAGTCTTGTTTATATAGTCCTACATAGGGTCAGTTAACATTTGCATTTTAATGGAATTTGCACAATATTTAGAAGAAATTTAGTAAGATTTGATCTTCATTGATTAAACTCAGTTTTTTCATGTTGGATAATTCATTTAGAGAATTAATTAAATAGTTGTATTTTGGAACTACAAGTTTGAACTAAGTCAACAGCTGCTGCTGATAGGGCTGATTATTGAATATTTGCATGTTTGCATGGTGTGCTGTACCTGTGTCTTCTGTACATCAGCACCATGTGGTGGGTGGGGTGATGTAGAGACTGAGAGCAGGGCATGCCTAGGTCCATGCAGCCTATTACTGGATGCGTTGAAGTGGAAGCAGACTTGACTTTAGAACATCTAGAGCAGGGGCCAGGGAGATGGCTCAGTAGAATAAGCACTTCCCTGGCAAGCGCAAGGGTCTGCGTTCAATACCCAGTTTTGCAAAAAAAAAAAAGAACATCTAGAGCAGTGCCCTCCAGTGAGAATAGGGTATTAGGGTAGTGATACAAAGTCACCAAAAACATCCACATAGGGCAAACAAACTTATTAAAGTAAATCAAATAGGATCAATGTTTAGTTTGTTTTAGTTTAGTGTATTTTATTTTATTTTAGATGGGGAGTTGAGGCTGTCTCCAAACTTGTGGCAATCCTGTCTCAGCTGGGATTATAGATGTGTGCCACCATACCTTGGCTAGCCCTTTGTATTTTGCACTGACTAACATATCTTGCTGCATAACATGGGATATGTTTTGCCTGTAAATCACATTAAAACTGAGCTGCCTCTAGCTAAAAACTTACCAGCTGTCATTTGTTTTAAGGTGATCTATTAAATTATAATGATATTTTGAGTTCTTTTTAGATCTTTTAAGAGGTTTCTTTGTGGTATTGATGATTGAACCTAGGGACTCACACATGTGAGGCAAGACTCTACTGAGCTATACTCACAGCCCCCTTCACCCTATTGTGATGTTAAAGTCATTCTGCTTCTCTGAAGTTTTCATAGAACAGATGGGCCAAGTGGCAATTTCACAATAATCACTTGGACACAGAACTCACTTGGCTTATCAATTCTAAATTCTAAAATTTATGTGGAACCAGAGACCCAGAATAGCCAAAGCAGTTTTGAGCAAAGCAGAACTCATTATAGACCTGGACTTCCAAAACTGCAGTAATAGCATAGTACTGTCACAAAAATAGACATGATGAACAACAAAATAGAACAGAGGATGCAGAAACAACCCCAAGCATCTTCAGCCACCTGATTTTTTTTTTTTTTTTTTTTTTACACCAAGGTATCAACAGCATATGATGGAGAAAAGATAGCCTCTTAACAAATAGTGCTGGGAAAACTGTTTATGCACATTGAGAAGAATGGATCTAGATCCATATCTTTTGCCCTGTATTAAAATCAAATTGAAATCGATTAAAGACCTAGATATAAAACCAGCAGCGTAAATCTGCTGGAAGATAGAATAGGTGAAATGGTTGATTTATTTTTCTGTTTTTGTATTTTAGGGAAAGGTCTACATGGTGTTCAGGGTCTCACTACTAGATTGGATTTGTAGTGATCCTGTTTATAGCCTCCCAAGAGCTGGGATTATGGGCGTGCCACCTTGCCCAGTCTCAGTTGCCATCTCAGCACCCCAAGGGCAGGGCAAAACCCTTGATTTTTGTAGGCATACATAAGGACTTCCAGAGCCAAGCTTCGTTTCACAAGACAACATCAAGAATCAACAAATGGGACTATGTCCAATTAGAATTTTTTTCATGGCAAAGGAATAACCAGCAGAATAAAAAAAAAAAATTGTTCTCATGTACTCCTCAAATAGATGATTTATATCTAGAATAGATAAAGAACTGAAAGAAATTAACACCCCCTCCCTAGTGAAAGACCAGGTGAGAAATTTTACCATCAAAATGAATAGATGCTTAAAAAAAAAAATAGATGCTTCTCAGAAGAAAAAGTGCAGTGGGCCAATAGATATATGAAAAAATATTCAGGATCTTGACCATTGTGTAAATGCAAATCAAAACAGTAAAAAACCCGTCTTCAGTCCAAATGGATTCAAGGATTCAAAAGACAAATGCTGGTTAGTTTGAAGGATGGTAGTGGTGGAACCCTTCATTGTTGGTAAGACTATAAACTAGTACAACTGCTATGCTAATTAGTATTTCTAAAAATAGAAATTCCATTTGACTCTGCTGCTCCTCTTCTGGGAATCTGCCCAAAAAAGCTAAAGGTGTCATATTACAGGGATACTTATGTACCTATATTCATAGCAGCTCAACTCACATTGGTTAAACCATAGAACACCCTATATGTCCATCAACAGGTGAATGGAAGAAGCAAATATGAAATATTTCTACATGTATTTCTTTATGTTTATGATAATTTGAATCACTTGTAGGAAAGGAGATGGCTCGAGACCATACTAGGTGAAATCAGACACAAAAGGCTAAAAATATTACATGAGTGCTTCAGTATAAGAGACCCAAAATATAAATAAGGAGCAAAATCAAAGAGAGTTAGTAGGAAACAGAGGTACTTCCTGGAGATGGGAATCTGGGAAAGGAAGAAGGGCGGATGGGCAGAAATGGGAGTAAAATGATCAGATACAATCTGTGTATGTACCTGTGTACCAGTTTTCCAAGAAGAATGTAATCACTAGGTAGTGCAAGCATAAACTAATGCAAACTTTAAAGAAATGTTTGGTCACGGTGTTTGTGGGAGCACATGCCTATAAGCTGAGGCAGGAGGATTGCCATGAGTTTGAGTTCATGGCTATCCTAGGCGAAGAATGAGTGAAGGCCAACCTGAACTACACATTGATACGCTGGGGGGCAAAAGAAAATGTGGTGTTCTCTCCTTTCTTTAGTGTCCTTTCTTTCAGTAAAGAAATTGTTTCGTACATCCAAATTTGGCCATGGTAATACATTTTTTGAGAGGTAAAATGATATTTGTTCCAGAGGAAAATATTTGTATATTACTGACTCATTTTTCTTTGTTTTGTACTGGAAATTGAACTTAGGACTTTGCACTTAATAGATGTTTATGCTACTGAGCTATATCCCTGGCTTAAACTTTTTAAAATGCCATTACTTGTTTGGCATCTTTGATTTTTTTGTATGTTTTTGTTCATGATCATGGTTCATTTAAGGAGTAGTAGTTGGGACCTGTCTGTGCTGCTCACTGCTTTGTTATCTCCTAGAACCTCATCTGTTCTGAGTGTGGAGATGAGTTTACGCTGCAGAGCCAGCTGGCCATACACATGGAGGAGCACCGGCAGGAGCTGGCTGGCAAGCGCTTCCATACCTGCAAGGCATGCAAGCAACAGTTTGAGACCTCCTCAGAGATGAAGGAGCACATGAAGACTCACTATAAAGTTAGGTATGTGTTGCTCACTAAGCTTGATAAAAGTTTCTGTGTAGGATGTGAAGAATCAGAATGCCAGTGTGATTGACAATATTTGCTACTGTAGAAAAAAGCCACATGGCCTGTCAGCATCAGATTGCATACCTAATGTGTGGCTTCAGTGCAGATGTTAAGTGGGAGGGACCAGCCTTGTAGAAATACTTGACCAGAATTACAGTGTTAAAAGCTATAGAGCAAGCACCTGGCACTGTTTGTTTGTTTATTAATTTTTGCTTTTTGAGACAGGGTCTCAGCATGCCCTGGGGGTGGGCTGGCAGGACATGCTAGGGATTGAACCCCAGCTACTGCGCTCTGCCTAAGCAGTCACTTTAGTCCACTGAGCTATCTGATTGGCCCTTGGCTTGTTCTGTTTTCTTAAAAATTTATTTTTACGTTCAATTTGTTAATTTTTGAAAAAGCATTACCCCTAATACTATTTCAGTGATTTTTATATAAACATAAATGCATATTTTTTTGTATGCATTAGATTTTTATTCCGGTGAGGCTTTGGAACTGATGGTTTTGATGTTTTCTTAAATGTTTAAAGATAATTGGAGATATGTAGGTGGTCATTACACACATAGCCAGCCCTGACTTCTAGGTTTTCCTGGATTGAGGGATGAATCAGACAGATGAGGTAAAATCCTCAGCAACTTTTTCTTTCTTTCTTTCTTTCTTTCTTTCTTTCTTTCTTTCTTTCTTTCTTTCTTTCTTTCTTTCTTTCTTTCTTTCCTTCCTTCCTTCCTTCCTTCCTTCCTTCCTTCCTTCCTTCCTTCCTTCCTTCCTTC
>PVKA01010991.1:0-12799 GCA_004027165.1 Ctenomys sociabilis | reverse complement strand
TAGTATACCCAGGTGAAGGAAAACCAGGTTCAGGGAGAGTAGGTGCCTGAATCCCTGCATTGAGCTTCCTGTGTTTTAGAATCAAAAAGGAGAGGAATGTGAGGAGTGCCCCTGGCAGGGAGTGTGGGGCTGAGACTAATCAGGCTTGAGGATGACTCTGCCTGCCCTGTGGGCTGGAAGGCAAGAGGGGCCCCTTCCAGATGCTGCTGCAGAGGTGCCACGGAAGGGTGGTTTTGTTCCATGACCATGATGAGAGCCAGTATAGAGAGATGTGGCAGTCTTAAATATCACATGATTTCTCTTTTATGAGAAACCCAAATTATAAGTAAGGAGCAAGATAAAAGACAATACTAGGAGGTAGGGGGATAGTTCTTTCTCAGAGAGAAAAGGAATCAGATGAAGGGAGTGGGAGGGGATAACAAAGGATGAAAAAAGGAATTGAGATGTGTTATGTGTGTCAGCTCCACAGAAGAACTAAAGACATTCAAGCATGTACTGATTAAAATTTTAAAACTTAAAAAAAATTAATATACAACAGATCTCACAGTAAAACAGCATTTCTTTGGCTGCAGAAGAAAACAACAATTATACACCTGGGTGTCTTCAATGTTTATCTCACCAGTAATTAGGAAGGGGCATGAGGAAGGGAAAATTTCCTTAACTCCATGTTTCAGTAAGATTCTCATATCTACAATAGCAGGTGAGTGGGTATTCAGAGGATGGGAATCTCACCTGAAATGGACCTTATTTCATACCAAAATAATGGTAGTCTGGTGGAATTTGTGAAGTCTTGCTCTAATTATTAAATATTTACTGGCACATTTTTAAAAATTGGGGTTTAACAATAAAACCAGCAGGTTTTAAAGATGGATTTGAAGAATCCAGCATGACCCCTGAAATTTCAAATTGTGCCTTTAGTCCATGTTTCCTGACATGGAAAGGAGCTGGTTGGGATAATGCAGAGTTCTGTTTTCAGTGTTAGGTTGGTGTTTCCAGCCAGCCAGCCACATGTGAGGCAAAGCCAAGAGGTCTATTGTCCAGGGCTGGAGCCTAGAGGAAGTTTTTGAGTTGTGGGAGGCAGAAGCTTATAAATCATCTGTTGGCTACTGAAAGCAAGGAGACCATAGTAACTTGCTTGAAGGTTGTTCTGATTTTTTTTTTTTTTAAGTAGGTTTTTCTTTTCATCAGAAGTAGAAAAAAATGGAATTTTGTGATACTAAATGTAGGAAACTATTGAGTGTGTGTATGTCTTTTCTATTATATGACTGATTTTCCATTAAAATGTGTTCTGAGATCCCTCAGTTAAACTTTCTGTGGGATTTTCACTACTTAATGACTGCTTTCTCCCCTGTATTACATAGGGTATCAAGGTCTTATAATAGGAACATTGACAGAAGTGGTTTCACATATTCGTGTCCACACTGTGGAAAGACTTTTCAAAAGCCAAGTCAGTTAACACGACATATAAGGATACATACAGGTATGAAAACCTTTCACTTTCATGTCATCTTTTATGTGGCTTGAGGGAAAGAAAATATGTTTCATAATCCAATCTTAGCTTTTGTATAGTTTTGTTATGCAGTCTTGGTGAAACTATCCAACCTTTGTGTGATTTCATTCTTTTAGTTGAGTTATATGGACATTTGTCATATAGTTGTTCTAAAGTATAAATGGAAAAATATACATAGTGCTCATAAAAGGGCTTGATATGTGGTGCTATATAAGTAACTGCAAAATACTGTTATTATTGATGTGATATTCATTTGTTTATTTTGTTTATAAATACTTACGGAGTATTACTGTGTCAAGGATTGCACTGGACTAGTGATACGTAAATTATCAAAGTGAGCACTGTGTTTATGTATTTTATTCTAAAAATACTTTCATTTACTGGGCTATAAAACATTAAAGCAATATGAACTATTTCTCTGCCTTAACTTGCTCAATTATTAGTTTACTTGGGTATTTGAAATTAAGTATAGTATTTATGGCTGGTACTTCGACATCTTATAAAATGTAGTCAAAAGTTATAATATTGTTTTAGTAATATGGGTTGTCTTCTCTAGGAAAGGACAAAGGAAGACTACAAATGTTTTTACTTAAAATTAAAATGGCCCATGCTTTGTCATTTTGTTTTCTTTTGTTCTAATTTGGTTCCTTTTACAGTAATGAAGCAATAAAACCTTTAGTATGTGGTCAGCTGTCATGGTTTGTTAACCAGCTCTGATTACATTTTATTGTATTTTTCTTTTCCAATGTTTTAATGAATTATGTCTTTGTAGAGTATTGTAGAATCCCATATGATTTCAAAGCTTGTTTACATGTCTAAAGTTGGTATTTTTAGAACATCATATATTTATTCTTAGAGTAAGAGAAATTATTCTTTTAAATGTGACAGTACATTGTGTTTGTATAAGTTCTAGCTTAAGTGTTCATTAATAAGAAATAGTGTGAAAATACAGTTTGTATAAAGTAATTAGCTTATATAGAGTCATATACAGCATAGCCAATGGACCCCTTCTCATGCCACTTTTCAGGTGTCATGCACCTTAAACAGTCTTCCCCTTTCAAATACATAAGAACATACATGTTCTGAGTATCTTCATATATCCAGAGCTATGTGTACATGCCATGTTATACTCCTTCATGTGATTTTGGTATCCACATTGAACTTTTGAACACATCATTGTTCTTGCTGTCTCTGAGCTGCCTTGTGTGCTGGGGAGGGCAGTTTTCCCAGTCTCTGTTATGGTTTCATAGGCTGGTACTGTATGAACACAGGGCAGGCTGGCCTGTGACAAAGGTAACGGATCTCCTGTGCACTGCCCCTTCTTTTGTATATGCTTCCAATCAGATGGTTCACATGTTCTGAGATTGGATTTTGGATGGCTGAGCTTCACAGTGCCTCTGATAATGCAGCACAGAAGCATGTGTGACCCATCCAGGATTGTTCCAGGAATGGCTATCATGTAGGGCAGGAAGGGTGTCCTCACTGAGGTTGGGACCTAGGGCAGACTTCCTAACTGACTGCTTCTTTTGCACTGCTTTCTAGAATGAGAACAGGCTCTTTGCCGTTCTGTCTCATGCATTTGCTTACCCTGAGAAGCAGGGAGCTATCTGATATTATTTCTGACTCACACCACATTTAACGATACTAGTATTTAATTGATACTAGACCTTAAACTAGCTTGAAGTTACTTATTTTAACCTAACCTAATTTTTTTCTTCAGTCATTCTTTCATTCACATATTTAATGAAAGCTAATGTGTGTGAGGTATTCTAGGTACTGAAGGTAGAGTCATGATCAAAACAGACAAAAACTTCACCTTGGACCGTATATTTTAGTGAGGAAAGATGTATGATAAGTCAACTTTTTTTTTTTTTTTTTTTTTTTTTTCCGCAGAACCAGGGATTGAATTCAGACCCTGGCATTTGCCAGGGAAGCAATTATTCTACTGAGCCATCTCCCCGGCCCCTAAGTAAACTATTAAATGTCACTATGATGAGGGGAAGGAGAAAAGAAAGAAGGGCCAGCCAGATAGCTAACTGGACTAAAGCACCTGCTTAGGCAGGCATGGGAACTGGAGTTCAATTCCCCTGGTGTGCCATGCTGGCTCTGCCCCTGAGGTGTGCTGAGACAGTGATTGAGACTGGGTATGGTGGCGGGACCTCTGTAATCCCAGTGCTTGGGGAGGCTGAAAACAGGAGGTTCACTATGAGTCTGATCTATGTAGTAAGACCCTGTAGATCCTGTACTAAATACATAAAAGAAAAAGAAAGAAGGGAAAAAAAAATATATATATATATATATATAATAGACTAATTGTACTACTAATTTTTATTGGTTTATTGAAAACATTTTAAATTAAATGCTTAATTAAAAAAATATTTTTGACCAGTTTTACATACTTACATCTGGTAATCTGAACACTACTTTGAATTGTTGTTAATTTCCTATCATCTTGTTTTGAAATTCTGTACCATTTAAGTTTTTTTTTGTTTTTGTTTTTATTCTCTTTAAAATAGAAAAAAAAAAAAAGGTCACTGATGATAAATTAAACAGAAAAAGGAGTTGATGGATAAAGGAGATTCTGATGTTAGCTAGAGTGGATGTTAAGTCATTCCAGAGAAGGAAAGGGAGTATAGGCCCTTGGGAAGCTGTTTAATGCAGAGGTCTCCAGAGTGGAACTCCTGCTGTATTGGGGCAACTGCGTGATGTGGATCAGGAGGTAGAGCAGTGTGATTTGTTTTGGCGCCATTGAAGGGCCATAGATAGCTAAAGCCTGCTCTGGCCTGTTTTAAGAAGGCCTCCCTAAGAGATTTTTCTGTGTATATAAGCAGGATGGTTTGGACCACTGTACTGTACATTTCTACTGATGGAAAGAAGCAGTTAATGCTTTAATTTGTTTTGTCTCCTTTTTTCAGTTGTTGTCTTCTTAATTTTTCATACATTTCTTTTCATCTTCCAATTTTGTTTGCATATATCTAGTAATATGAATAACTGGTTGGAAGACAGTACTATGTATTACAACAAATACTATAAAATTCATATTACCTTGTTAAGTGAAATTCTTTACCACTTGTAATTTTTTGTTTTAATTCTAATTTGTACTTTCTTTAAAAAAAAAAAAAAAGAGTGCCTCCCTCTGAGCAGAGAACAGTCCATTCAGGGCTGGGGATAGAGCATGTCTACCCACTCATGTGGCTAGTCTATGCCTTGGGCTACGTGGGTTTAGATGTGGCTCAGGGCTGCCCTGAATATATTATGAGGCAGAACTAATGGAATTCACTGATTTGTGTAGTGTGACTATTAGAGAAACTGCAGAAGGCGATGACTGATACTCAGAAGGATGGCACTGTCAGGAGTGTGCTAATTTTAAAAGTTTGAGTAGTTATATATCTGAATGTAGAATCTGGGGAGCTGTTTTTGCTGTAGGAGTAGGTTTGGGGTGTTGAATTTGGATAACTATCATTTTCTCTTTTCAGTCTTAAAATGTTCATATGCAATGATCCTTTTCCTCCCTCTCTAGGTGAAAGGCCATTTAAATGTAGTGAATGTGGAAAAGCTTTTAACCAGAAGGGGGCATTGCAAACCCACATGATTAAACATACAGGTGAAAAACCCCATGCCTGTGCCTTTTGTCCTGCTGCCTTTTCTCAGAAAGGGAATCTTCAGTCCCATGTACAGAGAGTTCACTCAGAGGTAAACACAGTATTTGGGCTGTGTAGTGTTTCACAGTGTTGTTGGTGAACCTGAGAAATTGTATTCCATCTTTTAGAAGTGCACAGTGAGCTGTGTATGTTGGTGCCTGACCATAATTTTAGTTACTGGGAGGGTGAGGTAGGAGAATTACAAGTTGAAGCCCAACTGGGCAACTTAGCCAGCCCTGACTCAAAGTAAAAAAGAAAGGCTGGGGGATATAACACAGTATTCCCTGGGAACAGTCTCTAGTAGTGGGGAAAAAAAAGTGCCAGTAGAATTTTTTCTGACCAGCCTGTTTTGGAAGAATGTATATGAGAAACCTTTCTGGTTTAGTATATATAGAAGTATACTATCTTTTTGTGCTCATAGTTTGGTAAATATTTGAAAATAATCACACTTTTGTTAGTTATGATTTATCAACTTGAATAATGCATTTTATCCCTTGAAGCAGAGTTCAAATACACTATCAAGTTTAAAGGCAAGAAATACTATTGAGAAAAGGTAGAATTCTCATTGCTGACATGGATAAGCTGTTGATGCTGTTCTTGGTGGGGCCTGTGCTGTATGTCTCCCAGCTGCATGTTTCAGCTACTGCTTTGCTGTGTGCAGCTCATACTGCTGTGTAGATCCTCTGGACCTATTTCTATAAAGCAGATTAACCTTTGTTCTTATAGTTAGGCTTTGAGGTCTTATTTAAGTTTAAGTTACAGAATATAAAGAAATTTTATTTTACTGTATTTTTATTTTTTTGAGACAGAGTTTTGCTAGTGGTCCTTTGCTAGTGGTCCTTCTGTCTCAACCTCCCGAGTGCTGGGATTACAGGCAGGCACCACTATGACTAGTTGTGGTGTTCAAGAGATTCCGGGGCTGGCATGGCATTTGGGGCCAGGTATCCGGGACCTTGTGCTTGCCAGGCACGTGCTTAAGCCGCTGAGCTACCTCCCTGGCCCCTATAAAGAAAATATTTTAACAATACAAGTACTTCTATCATGACTCCGTTTATTCTATAAAACTTTTGTACAGTGACAGCTATCATATTTTTAAAAGTAGATAAGGTATCATTTTAGTTTTTCCTTGGAGTTAAGCCTCAAGTGTCACTTAAGTGACATTGGAGTCTAAAAATCTTCATTATCTGAGACCCAGTGATAGTAGGAAGGGCGTGTAAATATTGTTGAGGTATTAGTACTGTGAGGTTTTGTCCCAGAAGAGAACTTTGGGGCTGTGTAGGTCATTTTTATGGAGTTGCCACTGAGTATAAAAAATTGCTTGGGTGAGTTGCTTGTTTGGATAGCAAACAGACATCCCTCCCTGGAACTTCAAGATAGTGTTGTGAGACACTGTCAGTGTTCCTACATTTAGAGACCTCTATAGCAGGCCGTATACCTGCCTGTACTGTGGAAGACATCCTGCGATTTGTAGTTGGTGCATTGCTCTGAAAAGGGACCTTGAGATGGATTTGTGAATTTTTTTTTTTTTTTTTTTTTTTTTGAGACAAGGTCTCACTGTGTATCCTAGGCTGGCCTGCAGCTCACTCCTATCCTCCTGCCTTAGCATTCCTAGTGCTGGTCACCTGGTTTGTAAATATTATTCAGTGCTTTCAGGCAGCTAAAACCTTATATTTGGTTGATAAGAAGTTATTAGACACAGAATGGAAATCTTATTAAAGTTTAGTGAAGGGGCCGGGGAGATGGTTCAGTGGAATAAGCGCTTCCCTGGCAAGTGCAAGGGCCTGAGTTCAATCCCTGGTTCTGCAAAAAAAAAAAAAAATAAATAAATAAATAAAGTTTAGTGAGTGCTAGTCAGTTTTTAAGACAGATTTTATAACTGCATTGATCACTAAAGTTCCATGATGGAATATTTTGGACATTTATTCTGTTCATAGATGATCTTACTCATTTTTACTCATTTTATTGCTCTCTGTAGTCTGCTTTTGGTTTTATTATAGTTTTAAAAATTATAGAATATCAGAATAGGGGATGAAAAATTTACATATAATGTGACCATCCTTTAAGAAGTGTATGTTGGACCCCCAAGAAATAAATATTTATAAATGTTTGATTTTATTACTGAATATAATAATTTAACTATGAGAAAAACTGAGAACACATATCATTTTATTTATGTATTTATTTATTTTTTTGTGGAACTGAGGATTGAACTCAGACCCTTGTGCTTGCCAGACAAGTGCTTATTCTACTGAGACATCTCTCTGGCCCTTATCCAGACATTTTTAAATTACATTACAATGACTGAAAGATGTTCTTTCACCCTGGAGCCATTTTGTTTCCCCTTTGAGCCCAGGACCTTTTCACTGACTTACATCCCAGGCCTTTTTATTTTTAGTTCAGGCAGGGTCTCACTAAGTTGTCCAGGCTGAGTTTGAACTTGTACTCCTTCTGTCTCAGCCTCCCAGAGTGTTGGCCTTACAGATGCATGCCCCATGTTAAGTTGAGCAGTTTCTTTTTTTTCACAAAATAAATTGTGAAATTTCAATTAATTTTACTTATACTAGCAATATTTATGAAATGTTGGATTATTGATTCTAGAAACATAACGATATAAAAAAATTAATGTTGAAAGGTTAAGTTGTGTTTTTCATTTTAATGAGATACAGCTAATATGATTTGGTATAATTGAAGTATTTAGTAATTATAAATAAATAACTTTTTGTTTTTGTTCTTTAAGGTCAAGAATGGTCCTACCTATAATTGTACAGAATGTAGTTGTGTATTTAAAAGTTTAGGTAGCTTAAATACTCATATCAGCAAGATGCATATGGGTGGGCCTCCTAATTCTACAAGTTCTACGGAGACTGCGCATGTTATAACGGTAAGTGTAGTATTTTGGTTTTTAAGAGTTTGCTCAGTGGATTGAAGCATCTGCTTAGGCAGATGTAGAAGCTGGGGGTTCAATCCCTAGCCTGAAATGCTGGCCCCGCCTTGGGGTGCATTGAGATGGGCAATTGAGACTGGGCCTAGAGACAAGCGCACCTGTAAGGCGCTCAGGAGGCTGAAAAGCAGGAAGGATCACTACAAGTCTGATCTGTGTAGTAAGACCCTGTAGACCCTGTACTAACATACATAAAATAAATAAATAAATAAATAAAATTTGTTGTTTAAAATATGATCTTTAAAATTAGTTAGTACCAAAAGGTATTATAAAATTTTTTAATGAAAATTAAATGCTATTTTTTTTTTAAAATAATGATAGAAAGCTAGTCTTTAAATTTCAGAATAATGGCAGATAATCCTGATTTATGGACTTTCATCTGAAATGTGAAAATAAAATGAGTTGTAGTCATTGACATTAAATTACAATTGAGGTAGTATTATTCATACTAAATATTCTTTGTCTTTACATTATAATTCAAGAATTAGCTAGTTTTTGTAAGTGATTTTATTATTTTCTAATGTGGAAGTCTATGGAACTAAGTGCCTGCCACAAAAGGTACACAGATTTTCCCCCCAATAGTATATATATATTTTTTATTTTGATAGACGCAGGCCCTCATTTTGTACCTTAAAGTGACTGTCAGATGTTCTGTTAGGTTAGTGAGGACGTTCTTTATTTACATTTTTTTATAGGCTAATTTTAGAAAATTTGAGCATGAAGTACAGACAACATCCCCAATTTCCCTTATAATTAACAGTGTATTGGTGTGGTATATTCATTGTAATTGGTAAATGAATATGGATATAATTATTAATTAAAATTAATGGGTTATATGTGGGCTTTCCTCAATGCTCTGTATTTTGTGTCAGTGGATCGATATGTCCACCTCTGTATACTAGAATGAATACTTAGACTGGTCACATGGCCTGTAGGATGCAGCATTTTAGATTCCTTGGCTTCTGCAGGAATCAGATTAGCTATTCTAATGCAGTCCTGTCTTAGATTTCTTGGCTTAGATTTGTTCTTTAAGTTGTCTGTTTTTCACAAAATATATAGAGTGTTTTTGACCACTCTGGTTTGATTATTTCTTCTTATTTTTGTAACTTTATGCTTTTAAAATCTATTTAATTCTTTTTTAATGGACAATTAGGAGCATGGGGGTTAATGTGCTCAGTCTACTATTTTGAATTGAGTCTCTACACAAAAACTTCTGGAAAGTCAGGGTAGAACAGTTCCATTTAGTGTGTTCTTTTAAGAGCCAGTATTGTGCCTACCAGAAGAATCAGTGCAGCATTGACCTGATTTGTTCCTCATTACACTAGTAAAATTTTATTTTGAATGACAATGTCACTGTGTTCCAGGCCACACTCTTCCATACCATACCTCTTCAGCAGACAGAAGCCCAGGGCTCCTCAGCCTCAAATCAGCAGAATTCTCAGGCAGTGACCGATGTCATCCAGCAACTCCTAGAACTCTCTGAGCCAGGACCGGTGGAGGCACACCAATCTCCACAGCCTGGGCAGCAACTAAGTATCACAGTGGGCATCAACCAGGACATTCTACAGGTGAAGCACGTTTACCTGCTGGCGTGAGGCTTTCACACTTTTTGGCAGAAACCAGGAATGGTAGTTGAAAGAGATTTTTCAGGGCTTGTCTCAGTGAAAATGTCCTGATTTTAAATAATTTAAAGGGTTTTTATTAAAAATGAAAAAGATTAGAGTGAAACAAAATTTTCCTGTTCAATTCACTATGGATACTATAAAGGATTTATTGAGAACTATCTTTTATGTGACTTTTATTTTTTAGAACTTACATCTGTTTCTTTTGAGAGATGAGGTGGAGCTATTTTATTCTTGAGGTTTTGGTATTCTGTTTGAGATAGTCATAGGCATTTTATGATGCAGAGGCCTTTGTCACTGGCTGTGTTACTGTTAGGAGAGTGGCCCAGGCATACATGGGAGAAGACAAGGAAGTGAACAGGGAGCCCTCCATTCCTAGTCCAGCCTTACATTTCACAGAAAGTTCTCACTTCCATGGAAGTGGCATTCCTCCTTTTCTTGCTCTTTGAGGATTGCAAGTTCAAGCCTACTTAGTGCCTTAGTAAGACCCTGTCCCAAAACAAAAAATAAAAATAAAGCTAGAGATATAACTCCTGTGCGCACGCCTTGGACTCAATCCTCAATACCACATAAATTATATTACTGGCCAACTGCTTACTATTAAATCTAATAGTAAGCAATAATATAATGAATCTCAGGACTTTTTGCCATTAAAAATCAGCCCAGTGTAAATTATGCCGTAAGTCGAAAATCTGTTCAGGCACAACCTCAATTGTCTGATTTGTAAGATTTCAGGAAGTTGATTAATTTTAATTCCCTTTACTTTAGAAATACACCTGATGCTCATATTGTATTTTGGGTGGGGGATTAGGTGTCAGGTACCTAAAAGGACATAGGCAGAGGAGCTATGCTGATAAATGATCATTTAGAATTAAAAAATGCATTTCTTAGAGTGGAGTTAGAATTCTGTGGGTAAAGCTTTATGGCATCTTGGGATTGATGTTGGTAGGCAGATGTGGGCCGTTGCCTCTTCTAACCTCTTAGTTTTGTTCTGTCTCAGCAAGCCTTAGAAAACAGTGGGCTGTCTTCACTTCCAGTTGCAGCACCTCCCAGCGACTGCAGCCACACCAAGACGTCCACAGCACCAACTCAGAGTCCAGACAACTCCAGTGTTTCTACCGAGCAAGGTGACCCTCCAGATGCAGGGCAGGACAAAGGGCAGGAAAGCCCTGAAAAGTTGGATAAAAAAGAGAAAAAAGTAATAAAGAAGAAGTCACCATTTCTACCAGGTAATTTAGAGTGCTTGTCCTTCAGTAACATATGCTTGTGTTTGAGAAGCATGCACTTTTTCCTAAAGTTACATGTTTGTGACATATTTGCAACCCAACGGTAGAAGATGTATTGAAAATGAAAGAGGAGGGCACCTGTGAGACTTTGTGGGTATACCTCTTGATTCCTTAGTGATCTTTTCTGTAGTTTGTTTCTTATCTGAGCACCAGCTTTTTGTTTTCTCTGCTAACTCTGGGTACCTTTCACAGTTTTAGATCCATTACTTCCTTCAGTTCCTGCTTCTGCTGCCGTTTGCCTCAGGACCCCATTAGTTTCCCGAGCTCTTCCTGTTCATTCCTCCTGGCTGCTGCCACTTGCTGCCTCCAAGCCCACGCCACCTGGACACCCACTCTTGTCCCATTCCCTGCCTGCTTCCCCCTCTTGGCTCTGGGTGCACTGTCACACATCTCAGTCAGTGCTGCAGGCTTCCTTCTGCTCTTTTTTAAGATAGTCTTTGTAGCAAAGTGGGCTTCTTGCCGTTTTCACCTTGCTGTGTGTTCTGAGCATCATGGTTTCTGAGGCTGTTGACACCATGTCTTCCTCATGCTTTCCAGTGTTTTTTGTCTGTATTGGTGGTCCTTCAGTCTAGCCCCAGTGCTACCCTCACAGAAGCTCCAGGGTGCATCCCTGTCTCATCTTGCACCTTACAATAGGTGGTATGATGTTTATATTTTCCTGTGCTGACTGGAGTGCTGATAATAATGCTGATTGGTGATAAGCCCTATCTGGCCTTGAATGAATTCTAGTTGTGTGAATTCCTTGGTGCTCAGCATGACTCTTGCATAGGAGTAGGTATTTACTGAGAGAGCCTACATTTTGGGCCATGTTCCTGCATTGTGTAGATCTCTTCCAGATGTCTTATGGTACCTGTGCTTTCTCGCTGTAAAACATGGGGCTACATTCCTATGTCTGTTGGCATAATTTTCTATTTGTGGATGACATGTCCCTGAGAAGTCTGGTTTTTCATGCTGTACAGCATGAATCCTCTGTTCTTCTGACCCTCTGCTTTCTAAGTGGAAAACAAATTTCCTGGTCTCCAGTGTTTCCTGGTCTTAGAGCTTAGGGCAGCAGGTGGGGAGGGGGCGGATTAGAGGAATGCGTAACCTCAGAGGCTGCAGGTGTTCATATATTCCTAGTAAAGTGTTATAAATACTTACATGAGTTACTGCTTGTTCTTTTCTAGTAACTGTGCTAAATTGAAGAAGCTCTAATCTGGCTGCAGGCCATTAAGTAAAGAGCAGTTTTTCCTGGGCAAGAGGCCTGACTTCCCTTCCTGAAAATGCTAAGTAGCAAACACCCCTAAGCTGAGAGGTCACCCTCTTCCAAGGTGCCCTTCTAGGTGCTGGACAAAGCTTTAGCCCCTGCACCCACTAGCACTTCCTTCAGTGTTGTACTTACATACTTTGTAAGATTTACCTAATTCTCAAGTGCTTGAGTATATTCCATATATAGAGCACTGAGAGAATGTGTGCCATTCCAGTAAATTTAGAGTAGATACCTCCTTAATACATTTTGGAGCCACTATCTTTTTTCTTTCTAGTTTCTCATTTCACTGATGCAATAGCAGGAAAATTACCAGAGACATATATAGATAGTCCCTCTGTAGGACTGCCTGTGAGCTAAGAAAACATTGTCAGTCATAACACTTTTTTCATAGCTTGAATTAACCTCACTTAGATTCCTAGTTGATCTTTTTTTTTCTTTTTTAATTTATTTGTATTTTAACTTGAAGAGTGAAAAATAGAAACAAAAAAAAATAGAAAAAATGACATAAACAGGGTAACATACAACAATACATATGTTACAGATTTTCAAA